>QODF01000008.1:1393319-1440026 GCA_024372805.1 Oostethus manadensis
AAAAAAATGCATTCAAAGTGATCAGAGGCATTTTGTGAGCAACTGAAACTGAAAGCCGTGATTTATATACTACACAGACTTGCACGGGTCTTACATAAAACATAATAAAAAAAACTCCTCCTAAGGAAATGAAAGAGTCTCCCTTGAACACAATATGTTGAAAGTGCCATAAATCCTATCTCTCTGCATCACTTGTGAAATATTGCTTTTTGGGGAATGGTGGGGGAGGTGGCCTGGAACACAATCTCTCAGTGTACAAAGTAACCTTCAGGCAAGGTTAGCTCATCATTCCTAGCTCTTATTTCGATTGTAAAGAATTCTTAGATTTCTTTAGCCTAGCCATCTGTGGGCCTCTGTGCAAAAATGCCCCTTGATGCAATTTCTTGCTGCTGATTTTTGTCTTATTTCAAGGCCTCTGGATGGATTTGACAAGATACGACGATTACCTCACTTTGTGTGCTCTGAACGTGTTCATCTGCAAAATATAACACCGCTTGTCATGTATAAATACATTTTGGATTTTAGAACGCAAATTTAGAATACATTGAGAGTTGTTTTAAGCATGTAAAATGTATCATGTACAGTATTAACATTTTTTAGACTAGTGGCGTATCTGTGTTAGTTACCAAAGAACTACAGAATCAGCAGGCGATGACATCACAGACGGGCGGCGGCGCTGGTTTCCAGCTCCTGTTTCCATGTAGAGGCAAGATGATATGATGCTAACAAGAACAGCAGCGTATTAAAAACGCAACAAGTCACGTGTCATGATGTACGCTAATCTAAAAATGTACACAAACTAAAGCAACATTTTTTACATTAACCTTAATTAATAAGGCTGTGAATACTTCTGTACATGTACATGTAATTTCTTGTTTTTTTTTAATTTGTAATAAATGTTCAAAAAAAAAAAAAAAATGTTGATCTTGTCCTTGTAAGGTGTTTATTATTATTAATTTATTTCCACTGTCACACAATATGTAGAACAAGTGCTGTGAATACTTTCCAGATGCACTGTATATTCAGTTGTCTTCAATGGGGAAGCATAGAGTGGGCTGTTCCACTGCGCAAAACTGGACGGTTATTGGATGAATGCAGAGCTTTAATCCGCATCAGATTATCAGCAGCTCTGAGGGTCTATGAAGTAGTGGGCTGGCTGGGACGCTTGTCTTCTGCGTGATGATTGGATGATCTGTCTGCGACGCTGGAATAAATAATAAATTGCTTCAGAAACAGCATTTTTGATGTCACCCCACAAGTTCTTGATTAGATTAAGGTCTGGGGGTTGGGCTGGCCACTCCATTACATTTAATGTGTTGGTTTGGAGTCAAGATTTTGCTGGTTTGCTAGTGTGTTTGGGGTCATTGTCTCGTTGAAAAACCCATTTCAAGGGCATGTCATCTTCAGCATAAGGCAACATGACCATGTGATAAATAGACCCAACACCATCAGTCCACAAAATGTTCCTCCATTTCTCTTTAGGCCAGTTGATGTGTTCTTTGGCAGATTGTAACTTCCTCTGCACATGCCTGTTTTTTAAAAAAGGGTCTTCTCTGGGGATTTTTTCCAATAGATAAGCTTCACACAGACGTCTTCTAATGGTCACATTATTTACAGGTAACTCCAGACTGTCTTTGATCATCCCGGAGGTGATCATTGGCCAAGCCTATGCCATTCTGGTTATTCTTCAATCCATTTTGATAGTTGTCTTCCGTTTTCTGCCATGTGTCTCTGGTTTTGCTCTCCATTTAAAGGCATTGGAGATCGTTTTAGCTGAACATCCAAAATATTTTTGCACCTCTTCATATGATTTACCTTCTCCTGTCAATGTTTTAATCAAAGTACGCCGTTCTTCTGAACAATGTGTTGAATGACCCATTTTGTTCAACAAGTGCTGATTTCATCCTTTAATAGGGGCCACCTGATTCACACCTGTTTTTTTTTTCACAAAATTGACCACTGATCACTGAATGAATGCCACACTGCCATTTTAGAACACCCCCCTTTCAAATAATTGTACAGCCTTTCGTGAGAATCGTACCTACTGGTAACCTGCTTTCCATGCAGCAATACAAATATACTAACGGTGATTAATCTGTTTAGTTATATTGGACTGCTTTACTTTGAACACTACTGTTTGTCAGTGACCCTTTGATGCCTTTTAAATGTAATTCAAGTTTGAATTCTGACATTGAGTTATAAAATGTGCATATGATTTAATGCTGGCTGAGCCCACTGTGATGTGTGCGTTCAAGGGGGTGGACCATGCGGGAGGTTCATTCATGGAGTCTAGGCCCATGCATGTTAAAAAGGCCACACAGCCCGCACCACCGAGACCGAATATAATACCATGAACACACACAGACATTCATGCCGTCCCTTTGTGCGACTGTAGCACTTAAAATACCCCTACATCCTTCTCCAAGCCTCTAAACACACATAAAATACAGGTCAAACGGGCTAACAAAATATGCTTGCTGCGACGGGTAGTTACAGACGAGGAGCACTCATGACTCACATGAGACGCAAACAGGCTGACAGCTTAATGTGCACGTCTCTCAAACGCCGCCTTCGTCTTGCGGATTTTCTTCGGCCTCGGGGAGAACAAAACGCCTTTAACTAAAACAGTTCAAATGGGTCTGACTTAAAGATAAGATGGGATGTCATAGTACATACACTACATTCATGGTAAACAAAGGCATGCTAAATGGACAAATGAAGCTTGTTTGCAAAAAAAAGCTTTACTGAATGACTAAATTCCAGCATCAGCATAATGAAGACACAAGACCAAAGTTTCAGATGCAAATCTTACACAGATCTTTATTGTTCTCATAAGATAAAGTTAATGGCGAGTACACCCATTTTCTTTGCGTTCTTTTCAATCTTGACATAAACATACAGAAACCTTTCTTTTTTTTTTACCCATCCCCTACATACGATTCTCCAACTGTCATTGCTACCGTCCAACAACCATTGCGTCTCCATTTCCAAACTGTTCCAATCTGTTCTCTTCTGCTCCCTGACAACGTTCTTTTCTCCGTTTGCATTTTAATCCCATCTTGAAGGATATGGAACATGTCCCACATCCTAGTCACCGCTGGTGATAAAGTAGTGTCCATAACTTCAACCCCATGCAAGATGCTACACTGAAAAAGTTCATAGTCTCCTTGGAAAGCCAAAGTGGCTCAGTTAAAAAAAGGTTTTCCCAAGCAAGGACTCCCATTGTATTTTGGACATCCAATGCGTGTTTGGGTTTAAATAATGCCTGACGTGAGCGCCAAAAAAAATAACAGTGACTGTGTCCTGACATTTGCCATTGGAGGAATGTATAAAAATAAGTCGTCATTGACTTTCACAGAGATACTTGTATGGTACATTTTAAATTATTATACTGGGGGTCTCTTCCTGCCTTACCTTAAACACATGCGCTACGAAAAAGCTCAAACAGTGCTCCTTGATAATATCTAAAAATACCACATTTAGAATATAAAAATGTAAAACTCGTCTACACCCCCTTCTACTGCAGAAAAAAAATGCCTAAATATGAATGGTAAACAAGGTTTAAAGGGGTTAGAGACCAGCAAGCACATGACAATGCTTCATGTGTCACAGTTCACTTCTACAGCAGGGTTTCCTAACCCTTTATTACTTTATACTCCATGGGTACGTCACTATCACACATCATTTATTTGACAGTGGGAACCCGTTATAAGGTGATATATATAGTATACTTCAGAAATAAGGAGAATTGGTGAGAATATTTGTTTGCTGACATGGTTTTCCTTCATGTGTGCATCTTTTTACTTAGTTTTTGGTGTTCTTACGCAACATTTTACACTCCTGTCTAAAAGCTGCTGGGCTAATTTTGTTGCGGACGACAACGACAAAGCTTTCGTACATGTGCAAATCTTTAATCTACAAAAAAATAAATATATGGGTGCATTTTGCTAGTTAATACTGCCATTTTTTATTTGGAAGCTTGCTTTGCACTGAACAGGAAGCCACGGAGTGCACGTTGTAATGCATGTATGTCGACATCAACTACATGGGCACTTTTTAGATAGAAGAAGAGCAGGACTTCAACATAGCCGGATCGTCGACATAAACGTAGAACGTACCCTTTTGGGTCTCAAATTTTATGTTGACTATGTATGTCCATGCCTTAGAATATAACTGGATGGACTTAAACGGGTTCCAGTGTACAATATTGGGTTTGGAAAAGCCTGCTCTATGGGATGGACTTAACCATGAGGGGTGAGGTAAACAGCTGCCAAAGAGGACAGTAACAGAACACTGTTGTAAGGGTACGCACACGCCGACACACATAAATACAAGTCCCATGCTTTTCCGTCTTTTTGTACAAAAAAGTGTTCCTCCATCGCAAGTCACACCATCGTCTCTTTTCTTTTGCCTAAAGAATAAAGAGACTTCTTGTCCTTTTTGGTTTTGTGAGATGCTGGCAATGATGAGGATGATGATGAGGGAGTCGGGGAAGTCGGGGAGGACGGGCTCGGACCCGTGTCGCCGCAGGGTGAGCTGGGCGCGGACTGACACATCCGCTGTGGGCAGTTCTCATCCGTCTCCTCCATGTGGACTATGGCGGAGATAGAGGACGGGCGGCGCTTGGAGCTGGCGTCAGTCGCGTCACGCAGGGCGGGCGAGGAGGTCTCGCCGTGGGGCCGGTAAACGGAGATGGCGGCGCGGAGACAGTTGAGCCACTGCTGCTTGTGGAAGACGTCATTCACCTGCAGTGTGTGTGACTGGGCCTGGGTCGGGTCTTGGGAGCGCACTCGGAAAATGTTCTTGGCTGGAATGAAAAAAAACTTCTTAGAACCGGTCCTCAAATCAAGAGTAGTTCTGACGCGGGACACAAGCCTCACCTTTGTCTGCGTTGCTGAAGGCGCCTCTGAAGGAACCGCCCATCCTGACGTCGCCATCTTGCAGGTCATCCAACACTAGGTCGTGCACAGGAATTGGCTGGCGGTACACTTGGAAACACTGGCGCTCGTTTCGGGTGACGGAGCGAGTCAAAACAAGCAGCTCGGTGAACAGGAACACATGCAGCTTCTGCAAAGAGGACCAGGATTTTTTTTTAAAACAACTACTTACTGTTTGAACTGTCAGATTTCATTGGGCTTTTTGCTTTTTCTCCTTTGTTTAATTTCATGTAAAATGTGTAAAAAATGAGCACATTTTGGAAAAAAAAAAAGATTTGCCACATTTTGATACCAAGCACTTCATACTACATTTTGAGCACCAATTGTTAGCGAGATGCACATAAATTTTTGGTGGAGAAAGTTGTGGTAACC
The DNA here is from genome assembly GCA_024372805.1 of Oostethus manadensis. Taxonomy (NCBI): domain Eukaryota; kingdom Metazoa; phylum Chordata; class Actinopteri; order Syngnathiformes; family Syngnathidae; genus Oostethus; species Oostethus manadensis. The sequence continues at coordinate 1,398,629 of QODF01000008.1, forward strand.
AAATATATGAGTGGGCTTTCCAACATGGGGACTTTTCTCATCGTTACAGTCCGCTTGCATTAGGAGTCGTATGTAGCAGGAGCACTGAGTAATACAGACTGGACTGGCTCTGTGTTGTTTTTATGTCATATTTCTTATGATATTGTAACGTTATTGTATTTTCTTATGGTGGTCGGTTGCTTACCGTCCCGCTCTTGTTACGAAGCTCCCCGTGACACAGCAGGCTTTTGCACTGTTCGATGCGAGGGTCCCTCTGCCGGTCGTCCAGATACTCCAGCTTGTCAATGTAGTACAAGCATTCAGACTCGCCCTTCTTCATGTTGATATCTGACAGCACGCCTTGGATGATGGTGATCTGAAGAGGGGGGGATAGTTTAGCAAACCTTCCAAGCTGGTAATGTTAAAAACGACTTATTGGTGTTTCCTTACTGCTTGTTCTAAACTGGTGGCGTCCGGATGCTCTGGTGGAGTGTGTCTGAGGATCTCTTTGAGCAGCAGTGGGTACTTGACCAGGCGAGAGCGCGGGATGTCCAAAAAGCTCCAGAGATCCAACTTCCTGCTGAAGGGTGATTCCAGGCAGCGCTGCAGAAAGTCCTGCACCCGCCGGTCTTGTTTCTTCTGGTCAAGAAGGGTCTTAGCTGCTAGCTGGTTGCTGCAGTACTCCTTGTAAGCATCAAGCCTGGGTAGCTACACAAAGGCAGGGGTCTTCCTTTAGCACCTTTTCGCAATGACTTCTAAACGTGATGCTTCACTGAAATGCAGCTTACCCAATTGATGACAATCTGACCGATCTGGCCCACGGTTCCGTTGGAGCTGGTTGCTTTGGAGAGCTGTGCCAGCAAATCTTCATGCAAGGGGATGTAGGCGTCCAGGTCGCCAAAAATGTGAGAAAGCTCCTCTTCAGACATGATGGAGAGCTTCAGCATCGGGTCGTGGTACGCCTGCCGAAGGAGGGGAAGTTGTTCAATAAATTTAAGCCAGCTAAAAATAGCTTCGTAAAAGCAGTGCAGATGCAGAAAAGATAAATTCCTGGCTTTATATGGCCCCTGACTTGATTACATGGAAACTTGCCAGACTTGGATTTAATCCGTTTGCTTTTTGAGTACAAACCTTGCGTGCGAGTTGGAGGTCCTCAATCAGGTCCTGTTCTCCGCGAGACAGCTCAAATATGGCCTGAGCAAAAATAGGAGGAGAGTATACATGAATCAGGCTGTTTCTTTTTCATTATTCTAACAATCCAATACCCCACTGACTAAAACTCCAGACGGCACTGTGGGCCAAACAACTGAAATCTCTCTGGCCGTCGTCTTTGCATTTAAAAGTTTATAGCTGCTGACAGCTGGCAAATATGTCTGACACATTAGTAAGTGGGGTGGGGGTGGCCTTGTTGGCTTGTCAGTTAGATGTGAAAGTACACAGACTGGGAAAATGGGCCCTGTGAGGCTTTTCTTTTGAAAGTATTTGACACAAATACTGCAGGGATACGTGAAACTAGTCTGGGAGATATTAAAGTTTGCCGTCTGGATTTTTCACCCACATTAATGTCCTCACCTCCTGCCGCTTGATCTCTTCGGTGGTTAAGGTCCCCTTCTGGTGCACATCTAGGGTCTCTGACCACAGCGTACTGTTTCTCCTTTTAGGTGGCGTGGGGGCCGCCGCCTTGCTGCAAGGCTTCTGGGGCATGCCCGGCAACTTGCCATCGCTCCGGAAGGAAGCCTGTGGACGGGGAAGCCCAACATGTCAGACATATGTTGCATTGAGGCAACAAAGGGATGTCACAAGGCCTACCTGGATGGTTTGGCCGAAGCGCCGGACGGCCCCATTCTTCACCGGAGAAATGAGGTTGGCTAAGGACGTCACCCTGCCGAGAGGACGGACACGCTTGTTGCTGGGTTCCTGGAAAGAGCAGGACAAACGTTGGTTTAGGAAGGAGTTGGTGTCTGGACATCTGGGGCCCGGAACAGGATTTGGCTAGTTAAAGACGGATGATGGCAATGTTTGGAGGTTCCCTCTGCTTAAGTTGCTCAAGCCTGGTCGAGGCGCCAAAAACCAACTAACCTCTTCACAGAGGCCGTGATTTTTTGCACTTTTAAAGGATCAAGACGGCAGCATAAACCAGACTTTAGGTCACTTTTTGGGAAATAAGTGTCCACAAAATCCCACCAATAAAGACATTAATCTTTTTTATTGATTCATCTTCCAGGCTTTGGCGCCAGGAAACAGGAGGGAATGGATATTAGGCTTCAGGCAGACAGGCAGAGCACAAAAGGCTGACAGAAATATTGCATATTGGGAATATGGCGGCCAAAGCGGTTTCGACAGCTGTTGGTTCCATCATGCAGGAGGCAGCCCACCAAAGAGTAAAGACCCCCTCTGAGTGCTGATCTGCAAGGGAAAGGGGGTCTGGGAGCGTGCCAGGAATGCACGAGACACCACTCTCAGCTGTTCAACATCCTTTCCCCCCGTGCACGCTCTGCAACTGTCTGCCTGACAACAAGCCCTCATGGAGTCTATCAAATGTGGGGAGAGATAAATGCTTCCCCGTGGCTTGCCGCCGCTCTTTAACTTCCTTTTCCAGACACACCAAAGCAAGCGTGTCGGTCTGTTAACAAAAAACAGACCACCAGTCACGGTGGATCTGGGAAGAGGAGCCGCCAACATTGTAAAAACATGGAGGGAATTGCACCACCTTGAGTGTTTCCATAAGCCGCCATGTTTACCATGTTCCTGCAAGTTGACACAGGTTCTTTTACAGGGCTCGCGTGAGAGCAGAATCACACCTGGGCCAGGTAAGCTCCCACCACCCAACCCCCTGCCTTACCCACCCGACGAGACTGGGGAGTTGGAAGGGAAGCTGCTGGGCTGCATGCCAACGACAACAGACAATAAGGTAATGCTTTCAGCCTGCAGATGTTCCTTAAAATCATGGCGGTTATTAGCCAAGTTTGCTAAAAACTCTGCCCTCTTTTGCTTGTCCCAGCACACACTAAAAGGGTTTTGGGAGGCTCCAAGCCACATGGACACAGCTGTGAACGCCATCCACTCACTTCCCAGTCTCAGACACAACTTGACTTGCCCTCTAGTGGCAGAGCTACTATTACCTTCTCAGACAATGGGAATTTACAACAAAACACCACAGGTTAGAGAAGGTTGGCAGGTGGGGGTGGGGTGGCGGGGGTCCAAAGTCAATATTGGAAGGGCAAGTTCCAAGCTCTTCCTGCCCTTTGGAGAGAAAGTTCCGAGGGGCATGTCCAACATGACAAAAAGGTCAGTGGTCCTAGTTAGTTTGAGGTCAAACAACACTATTGTCTATGGGAAAATGCAGACAGCTGCACACGTGTCGCTGCCCTTAAACTCCCACCAAAGCTAATATACAACCTCGGTTTTAGGAGGGATTGAGCTAAGGATCCCGAGCTTTGATCTACCCTTAAATGCGTACTGTGCCCAAAAACTCCAGATGTGCCTTCTGCTTTTAGAACAAAGCGTGGCTGAGAGCAGACCTCAAATGACAGAGCTAAGGTCATCAATAAGTCAGTTCGTTTGTGAAAGTCTGGGAACCGGTGAATTTCCTCCAGACTTCTTCAAACCTCAGCAGTTTTGCTGTCAGTGAAACCACACTGAGAAAACTAACCCTTAGGAGGAGGACATGCACATTTCTGTTGGCTTTGAATACAGTCCTGGTCCACCGTGCAGTGCTGGTGCAGTGTTGACCACTTTTGCGGACATAAAATTTGAGACCCAAAGGGATCATTTCTAGGAAAATTTTATTTTTTTTAATGCTAACGTCAACATTATCACTTGCATGCAGATTTGTCCAAATGAATTACAAAAGGGCAACAGTAAAGGAACAATGACTTTTCTATTCAAAGCTTCTGCATAAGAACCACAGATGCTTTCTTCTTTCATTGCTGAACATTTTTCCACAAATGCTTGCATAAATGGAGGAAAATAAACAAAGAGTCTTTATTATCGCCCATTCTCCTTATGTCTCTGACCAAAGTCACAAGTAAATGTACAAGCAATGGCTAGTTCTAGTTCTGAGGACAGCTGCTTATGTCTGAGTCAGCCAATCTGAGGGATGTCAAATTAAACCGGTTGCACGGTATTTTTTATTTCCTTCCCAAGCCACTCTTTGTGGTGCTTTGACTTTGCTGAATACACAGAAGCAAGCTCCCTGCTCGGCTGAACATTTTAGGAAAAGACGGCTAATACACAAAACGGAGTGGGGGGTTTGGTAATGGTTCAAAGTTCTGAAGCTATTGAGGGAACATGTGTGAGTGAGATACAAATAGGTCATAGGCAGTGATATACTTTTACAAACAAGCATCTGTTGATTTTTCAACTCACCTCTGACTCTTTGTGGACCTGGTTCTGGTAGTCTATCACTTGCAGAGTCCGTTTGATAGGCACCAAGCTACCCAGTTCATCGTAAGCCACCATAGCTTTCAGTAAAAACACAATATCCTCTTTTTGTTGGTAATCCGTAGTTGGTCTCTTCCACGTATTCCTCAGAAAATAATAAGTTAATAAATATATATATTATAAAAACATCCCCTACTGGGACTGAGCATTTCTTGGAGTTCCACTCACACAGGCTTTACTTCACATTGGTCTGGTTGGGACAGAGGGCGGGAGGGTTTTATAGGGGTTGCATACACAGGGGTGGAGACAAACCTCATCGCTGCAAATGAGGAGGGATCAGGTTTGCAGGCAGGAGAGACGACACAAAGACACGACCCACATACTTTGTTGCTCCATCCACTCAGGACTTAATACCACAAGTGAGAAACTGGTGAACTCCCAGGTAAAGTTGAATGCTAAACAGTTTTGATAGGGGCAACTGGAAATTGGTGCAAGGTTGAAGCTTGCAGCATACGTGACTAAGTGCTCATACCTTATTTAAGTGGAGGTTGACAAGATAAAATATAAAATGGATTTACAATGGCAATGCTTTTTTATTTAAATATAAATAATATTAAAAATAATGATAATACATCATATAAAAGCTCATTAAACTTTATAGAAGTATACAAGTATGATGAAGCAGAGTTAGTGAAACTGCTGCAATAATCTATAAATAATTAATTCAGCTACAGTTATTAAACAATTTAATACAAATGTTACTGCAATTACATGAAAATAATAATAAAAATACTTAAAGCATCAACCAGAAACAAGGAGCAGAGTTGGTGAATCAATATAATATATAACATAAAACATAGTGTATATAATAAAGCTAGGTAGGTTATTCAGCGGCAATTTTGTAAATTACAAATATAATTATTGAAAAGAAAAAATAAATACATACAGAATATGTTGATTTTTTTTAATTCATAGTGTGTATTGTGTCAAAGTATTATCTAATAAGGCATGATTATTATCACAGCTAAATAATTTGAGTTGCCATTTTTTAATCATTACATACAAATATAATATATAAATCATAAATAGGGCAAAGTGAATTTGAACTGAATTAATAATGATTTATTCAATACATTACCTACTAGCATAAAGCATACTTAATAATCACTTATCAAACTGCAATGTTTAAATAATCAAATATAAGTGTAATAAAATAAACAAATGCATACTAAACTCGAACAAAATAAACGTACGACAAAACACGTTTTCACCCCTAGTTCTATTTGCACCCAAATGCTAAACATTACATAAACATGCTAAACCATACTAAATATTTTCGTGCAATTTTTGCACATTTTTTTTTACATGTGCAAAAGAAGTATTTGTCATCAAAATGTACATGGAAGTCACTTGAAAGTAAATGACATTGTAGCCTGAAAGCAGTAAACGAGACAATAATGACTTCATCATTCTATGTTATAGGGAATCAATCAAGACAGTCTCTGCCAGGCTCTCTTATCACACTAACGGGAGGCTGGACTATTTAAATATCAATAGTGGAAACATTCAGCCAGAGGTTTGACCTGAAACCTGTAGATTGAATACCAGTAGGGGGAGGGGGTCGGGTGTGACGGCTGTCCTTGCAGATTTTTCTAACAAGGTGAAAAAGGCTACCTTTTTTGGAGCTAGTTTCAGGTACGTCAAATGAAAATCAACCTTTCCCTCGCACAGGCAGATGCACTCACAGATAACGCAGCGTGACAACCACACCTGAAGCCACAAACGCCTGAACGCAATTTGTGCGCACGGAAAATGCGGAGGTGTTTTAAGTGTTGTTGAGCAAATGGAAGAAGGCGTCATGTCGTCGAGTTTATTCTCCTCGGTCAACATGGAAGCGTGAAGGCCAACGCTGCTGCTGCTGTGTGTGTGTTGGTGATACTGGGTGAGTTGTGTTATGGGTTATGGGCCAGTTGTGCAACACAACAGGCCTTTTGACCTGATCTGTGGCAATTAACAATGACCATTGGTCTAATAAGAATAGCGCCACCAGACCAAGGGTGTTCAAAACCTTGTTCAAAGGAAAGGATGCAACGGCCACTTTGATGTTTTGAAAAGATATGCTACTAAGGCTGTTTAAAATGTTTCAACTTTCTTCATAACCTTTGCAAACTTTCTTTTTGTAATATTATACATGTATTTCCATTTCCTGTTCTATGGCTATCACCACACATGACTCAAGCATAACATGCATTCTGACATAACGACGCTATTAAAACTTCTGAGGCAAGGTTGGTTTTGGTGACTGGATTGTAATGCATGTAGCATTTTATCTTGACTCCGGTGCTCGGATGTCAGACTTTTCCTTTCAAGCAACATCGACGTTCTAAGTAAACACAAACTGTGCAGTCAGTCTGAGTGTAGTCTATACGCCGATGACGCAGGGTTGCTTGTTAGTCACCCATTATGGGGAGACCTGCTGCTGAATCAGCTGGCCGTCTGGCCCCCGTCTATATAAAAACTAAACATGGCTCAGCCTGCCTGGCCCCCCCTCGCCTCTACTCGACAACATGATTTGCGCTCCAAAACGCGTACACGCTTCAGTCGGTGGAGGAGTTGGGCCGCTGGGGTAGGCTGGATGAGTAATGGTCACGTGTGATGTGGTGGGGTTTCACCGCTGTCTAACCTGTGCCGTGCCAGGGACGGATAAAAACGCCAAGGTCTGGGTGAGGGAGGACAATGCTGAGCTCAATTTAACTTTTACGTCTGGAGCGGTGAGCACACAGTCTAACTGCTGCCCTCGGGCAAAAACACTAAACAAGCAGATTCGTGCAGAGAAGCACTGCAGGTTGAGCCAATATCACACAACACTTTTTTTCCACTTGTCATCACTGAAACCAGTAGAAAGAGGAGGAAAATGTCCATGGAATCCAGTCGTCCCTCGTTTATCGCGAGATCCGACCACCATAAGTGAGTCAATAATAATAAATGGAATATTTTTGTCGTTATGGCTCTCTAAATAAGCTTTTTCTTACCATTGATGAAGTGACACCCAATACACTGGTATTACTCGATATAATAGAAAAGAAACCATCTTAGGCATAAATGAGGTAGACTCACACATTGACGGTGTACTTCCTGGTGGCTATTGTCTCATCAATGCAACTGACACCTAGAGAGTACTACTACTATACCGCTGCTATAGAATACTACACTACTGCCGCCGTTTATGAGAAGAAGAGACTCGTCAATCGCATTATTAACAAGCAGAGAACACATTCAGTGAACATTAACACAGGAGCTGCTGTCGTCCACTCTCTATGTTACCTGCTGCTAATATTCAGTCAACTCTAGGCAGCAGGCACACACAAGTTTCAAATACCGCATTACACTTAATATCACATCTTTTGAATGTCTTATAATTGTATTTTCATTTATTTAGCCACTTTTATGCTTGGAAATGTCTAATTTAGGCCATTAATTTGTTTGAATTTGCATTTTTTAAACTAGTAATAGATCATTTACTAATTAGCCAGTTTTTTTTTTAAGTGGGGGTGATTTTGAAACAATAATGTAGCGAGGGATATATTGGTTTCTATATTTTTGTGGTTCAGTTTGGATAGAATTTCTGTTGTTTGTTTTATATTTTTTGACATTATTCCCGCTTGTTGTGTAAAGCGCTTTGGCTTTAACACTTAAGGAGACGGCGTAAGCCCGTTCACATTTCTACCCCTCAGATTTATTTTGTTTTGATTGCATTACCAGAGGGCGCTTTCACCATCAGCTGTCTGGGCAAGCTTTTTTTGAGTCAGACCGGGGAAAACACAAGCAGCGACGCGAATGGAAGTAAACAAAAAGTCAAAAACCCAGAAGAAGTTTGACCGTGGAAAAGTGAAGCAGTATGAAAAAACACTTTTTTAACTAGACTTTTCATAAAAGAATAATCTAATAATTGTATGGATTTAATGGCAAATTTCAAGGCTGGTCACGCGTCACTTATGTTGTAGCGTGCATAGAGCTGTCAGGGTCAATCAATTTTTTTCTCGTGTTATACTTATCACAATATCGGTGAATGGTACTATTGATTTATTGTTGGGAATATTTCACCTTCTTGGCTTTGCCGTGCCTCCATGACTGTTTTTGATCCTCGGCGTGATGTCACAGCCAAGATGGTCGCGGTTCAGAAAACTCAATGAAAGTCACAACTGCATTTCACTCCTATTTTATAGTTTATTGGCGGGTGCCAGCAAAAATGCAATAATGATTTCTTACGTCAGTTCTTTGATTTCTTTCTTTTTTTTCCCAACATTTTGATGACATGAGCACTTTAATATACCTCAAATTGTTTTCACATGACTGTAAATTACATCTGTAGTATTTGTGCTTAAAATGCTTTGGAAGACATGCTGGCATGCATGTACGGTAATACACATATTTATAACCCTTAATGACTCAAAGGCAATTAGTCGAGAGTCCCAGAGGTGCCGTGGCTAAAAATTTTTGGTGGATGGCGGCCTTGTTTTTCAACCAACCTTGCTCAAATTCAACACACTAGTGCTTGTCAGTCTCCTGAAGGTGTGTACCAAATTTTGTGATGATTCGGCTAAACATCCTAAAGTTACAGTGGATCGTTGTGTAGAACAAATTGAGCTGTGTGCGGAATTTCAGGTCACTCTGACTGATGAGGTTTAAGAACAGCGCCACCATGTTGTGTTTATGTCTGAAAATTTCTTTCTCGTAATATTATGGCTTTTAATCTTGAAATCTATCTCTTTTTTTTTTATGTGGCCCTTTTACACCGTCATACTTTGGACCCTCTTAGTTTACACAAGCAAACATTAGGACACAAGAGTATTTTTACTTTTATCTACCTGCAAAATGTCATTCATTCATTCATTTTCTATGCCGCTTATCCTCATTAGGGTCACGGGTATGCTGGAGCCTATCCCAGCTGGCTTTGGGCGAGAGGCGGCGTATACCCTGGACTGGTCGGCAAAATGTCCTAAATTTTGCAACAAAAAAAGAGTATTGAGCGCTGTTGATTGCTGATTGTCTTGAAGCACTCAAGGCAAAATGCAGTGCTCTACCCGGCTGCAACCAGCAGAGGCGCTGTTGTGTTAGTTTAGCTACCGGTACGTGCATGTTTGGCGCTCAGTACGACGTTGGCACTGAATTAGGAGTTCAGAACATTCAGAGGTTAAAAATACATTTAGTAAAAACCAATCCCTAGATTTTCTTTTATGCAGAAAGACAAGGTCCGTTTCACTGATGGCAAGAATCTACTTCAAAGACCACGCCATCCACATTTTTAAAGGTGTGTCTTTAATGATGTGAGTGGGTATTTGACTTTGCAAAGTGTTGTTGGTGCTGTATGAAACTATAAATATCTCCCAAAAATAAATATAGACAAAGGCAGAGGACGACAGGGTGATGATAAAATCGCTGCCTTTGGGGTAGAATGTAAACCACAGTTCTCAGATGGGACTAACATGAGTTGGTTAGTCAGTGTTTGGATTTGTCACACCCAACGCAGATCTGGTTGCTAGCAAACACAGCAGGATGGAAACTGCAACGCTGATTGCGGCAAAACCACTCATTTGCAAACAAATGCACATAAGGTGATAAATCATTTCATTCTATAAAAATAGGCTGCAGCTGCAGCAGACTCGGCTACTGTATGAAAGTAGATAGAAGTCATAGCAAAACAGAGCTGTTTAGATTGCAATCAAGGAGTGGCCAACGGGAATCTCCACAACACGTCCTCAAAACAGAGCCTGTTACATAAATCCAGATGCTAATCTCTCGTGTACAAACAAAAGACACACAACGCACCCACATAAAGCTACAGGGGAGTATCAGGCCCACAGAGAGGGCAAAACGGTTGTTTCACTCTAAAATATATTTTTATTCTTGTAAAACTGATTTTTTTCTCATAATATTATGACTTCATTTTTGTAGCATTAGTTTTTTTCTAAAAAAAAAATACTGTACTGTTAACTTAATTTGTGCAACTATGACATTATTGTCATAACTCCATAACTTTACTCTCATTTATTCTTTCTTCTATAACTTTGCTCTTTTCCCTGTGGCCCCTACTCTCCTACTGTTCCCCACAGGTGGTCATTTGTGTTGGAAATATTTCATTAAGAAAAATATCTGTTTCTGCAGTTATTGATAGTTTATCGTTATTTTTTTTAGGTTGCTGTTGCGCTCATACCCCAAAGAGTAGTAGCAAAAACATGTGCTGTGTCACTTATATCGTCATCCGTGGAACATATTTGACACCATCCCAGTGTTTTTTTTACACTTTCCTTAATTAAGTCTATTCCATTGTATTGCTCTACAAAACGCTGAAAACCGGTCTGTGCACATAATGAAACTGTGTAGCTAATATTACAAGGTTATTCTTATCTAAAGTCAAATATAGCCGTCTCTGTGGTAGGAAGTACTTTTAATAGTTAGAGGGTGGGAAAGGTTCGCCAATAGGAGCTCAGAGCATGCTACTTTTATCAATGACGTCTATTATTTAAAATGACTTTAAATGGCAGAAACATTTTTGCGCGCCGCCCAGTCAAATTAAGCAATAACACCAATCCGTTCGAGACACCCAGAAAACACACAGCAGGCAATGACATAATTCATTCTGATAGTATTTTTGTTAAGTGATTTTCCTCATAATATTGCACTTTTATTTAGTCAATATTACAACCTTATATTTTAGTTATGCTGGTTTTGCTAATGCTTTTTCATAACACTATTGTCAGAAGGTCCGACTCTAACCAAAACGGACTCTAACCAAAGCAGGTTTTGCATAAAAAAATAATGTAAATCCAATTCATCCGTTCCAGGCACCCAAAAGTGTTAACACAAGACACACTTTATAGACAATAATTATAGTTTTACATGCAGAACATTAGGCAAAAATAACAACAGATGACAAAGGACAACTGAACATTTAATATTACTTTTAGCTAGTTTTGTTGGAAGAAAAAAAACAACAACACAAAATACATTATTCGGCTGCAACCTAAGTGTAAAAAATATATCAAACCAAATATCTAGGTTTCAGAACCAATAAATGTACAGTAGTGTTCAAAATAATAGCAGTCCAATGTGACTAACCAGATTATTCATTGTTATTAGTATACAATATTTTTATTGCTACATGGCAAACAAGTTACCAGTAAGTGCAGTAGAGTCTCAGAAAACAAACTAGACCCAGCTTTCATGATATGCACGCTCTCAACGCTGTGCAATTGGGCAATTTTGTGACAAAACAGGTGTGAATCATGTGACCTTTACTTAAGGTTGAAACCAGCCCTTGTTGAAAATGCATTTCCATTTGAAAGCCTGAGGAAAAATGGGTCGTCAAGATATTGTTCAGGAGAACAGCATACTTTGATTAAAAAGTTGATTGGAAAGGGGAAAATGTATGAAAAGGTGCAAAAAATGGGGCTGTTCAGATAAAATGATCTTCAATGCCTTAAAATAGAGAGCAAAACCAGAAAATGGAAGACAACTTTTCAATGGCAAAGGCTCAGCCATTGATCAACTCCAGGATGATCAAAGACAGTCTGGAGTTACCTGCAAGTACTGTGATAAAAGACGTCTGTGTGAGGCTAATCTATTTACAAGAATCTTCCGCAAAGTCCCTCTGTGTGAAATTTTCCAAAGACACATCTACTGTTTTGTGGACTGATGAGAGTAAATTTGTTCTTTTTGGGTCCAATGCCTGCAGACAGTTTGTGAGACGACCCTCAAAATCTGAATTCAAACCACAGTACACACTGAAGACAGTGAAGCATGGTGGTGCAAGCATCCTGATACAGGCATGTTTCTCCTACTATGGTGTTGGGCCTATTTAACACATGCAAAGATCATGGATCAGTTTGAAAATGTCAGAATACTTGAAGAGGTCGTGTTGCCTTATGCTAAAGAGGACATGCCCTTGAAATGGCTGTTTCAACAAGACAATGGCACCAAACATGCTAGTAAACCAGCTTTTGTTTGGTTCCAAACAGCCAGCCCAATCCTTGTATCTGAATCCAATGGAGAACTTGTGGGGTGACATCAAAAATTCTGTTTCTGAAGCAAAACCACGAAATGTTTATGTACTGTGGAACGTTGTTAAAGAATCTTGGAGTGGAATAACAGCTGAAAGGTGCTACAAATTGGTTGCCACACAGATGTGAAGCAGTTATAAAAAACTGTGCTCAGAGGATTGCCACACTCGAAAAGGTAACCTGGGTCCCCCCTCCCATGAGCTCACCGCTCGTGGAAGGGGCCAAAGGGGTCGGGTGCAAAGAGAGCTGGGTGGTGGCCGGAGGCAGAGGCCTTGGCGGTCTAATCCTCGACTACAGAAGCTAGTTGTCGGTACGTGGAATGTTACCTCTCTGGCAGGGAAGGAGCCTGAGCTGGTGCGTGAGGTGGAGAAATTAGATATAGTCGGACTCACCTCAACGCACAGCAAGGGCTCTGGAACCAGTCCTCTCGAGAGGGGCTGGACTTCATTTCACTCTGGTGTTGCCGGCAATGAGAGGCGACAAGCAGGGGTGGCAATTCTTGTTTCCCCCCGGCTCCAAGCCTGCACGTTGGAGTTTAACCCAGTAAACGAGAGGGTAGTTTCCCTACCTTTGGTTTCCCTCCCTACCTTTCCCCTGCCTTTGGTTGGGGGAACGGGTCCTGACTGTTGTTCGCGCTTATACGCCAAACAGCAGTTCAGAATACCCACCCTTTTTGGAGTCCTTAGAGGAAGTACTAGGGAGTGCTCCCTCGGGGGATTCCCTTGTTCTGCTGGGTGACTTCAACGCTCATGTTGGCAACGACAGTGAGACACGGAGAGGTGTGATTGGGAGGAACGGGCCCCCTGATCTTAACCCGAGCGGTGTCTTATTATTGGACTTCAGTGCTCATCACGGATTGTCTATAACGAACACTATGTTCAAGCATAAGGGTGTCCACATGTGCACTTGGCACCAAGAAACCCTGGACCGCAGTTCGATGATTGACTTTGTGGTTGTGTCGTCAGACTTGCGACCACATGTTTTGGACACTCGGGTGAGGAGAGGGGCGGAGTTGTCAACTGATCACCACCTGGTGGTGAGTTGGTTCCGATGGTGGGGGAGAATGCCGGTCAAACCTGGCAGACCCAAACGCATTGTAAATGTCTGCTGGGAACGCCTGGCAGATTCCCCTGTCAGAAGGAGTTTCAACTCCCACCTACGGGAGAACTTTGACTATGTTCCGAGGGAGGCAGCGGACATTGAATCAGAGTGGGGGATGTTTCGTGACTCCATTGTCGATGCGGCCGATCGGAGCTGTGGCCGTAAGGTGGTCGATGCCTGTCGTGGCGGTAATCCCAGAACCTGTTGGTAGACACCAGAGGTCAGGAGGTACCGGAAGGCCAAGCAGTCTGCAGCCCTGGCGGTCGCTGAGGCAAAAACCCGGACATGGGAGGAGTTCGTAGAGGCCATGGAAAAGGACTTCCGGAGGGCTTCAAAGACATTCTAGACCACCATCCGCCGTCTCCAGCGGGGGAAGCAGTGCACAGTCAACACCGTGTATGGTGGGGAGGCTGCTGAACTCGACTCGAGATGTTGTGGACCGGTGGAGGGAATACTTTGAAGACCTCCTCAATCCCACCGACACGCCTTCCAACATGGAAGCAGTGTCTGGGGACTCTGAGTTGGGTTCGCCTATCTCTGGGGCTGAGGTCACCGAGGTGGTCAAAAAGCTCCTTGCTGCAAGGCCCCGGGGGTGGATGAGATCCGCCCGGAGTTCCTTAAGGCCCTGGATGCTGTGGGCTTGTCTTGGTTGACACGACTCTGCAGCATTGCGTGGACGTCGGGGTCGGTGCCCCTGGACTGGCAGACCGGGGTGGTGGTCCCGCTTTTCACCGGAGGGTGTGTTCTAACTATCGTGGGATCACACTCCTCAGCCTTCCTGGTAAGATCTATTCAGGGGTTCTGGAGAGGAGGATCCGCCGGATAGTCGAATCTTGGGATTCAGGAGGAGCAGTGTGGTTTTCGTCCTGGCTGGTCGTGGAACTGTGGACCAACTCTATACTCTCGGCAGGATCCTTGAGGGTGCATGGGAGTTTGCCCAACCGGTCTACATGTGTTTTGTGGACTTGGAGAAGGCATTCGACCGTGTTCCTCGGGGAATACTGTGGGGAGCGCTCTGGCAATATGGGGTATCGGACGAACGAATCAAGGCGGTTTGTTCCCTGTATGACCGGTGTCAGAGTTTGGTTCGCATTGCCGGCAATAAGTCGGGACCCGTTTTCAGTGAGGGTCGGACACCGCCAGGGCTGCCCTTTGTCACCGATTCTGTTCACTACTTTCATGGACAGAATTTATAGGCGCAGCCAGGGCGTTGAGGGGTTTCAGTTTGGTGGCCGGAGGATTCGATCTATGCTTTTTGCAGATGATGTGGTCCTGTTGGCTTCGTCGAGCAGTGACCTTCAACTCTCACTGGATCGGTTCACAGCTGAGTGTGAAGCGGCTGGAGTGAGAATCAGCACCTCCAAGTCCGAGTCCTTGGTTCTCTCCCGGGAAAGGGTGGAGTGCCATCTCCGGATCGGGGTTGAGGCCCTGCTTCAAGTGGAGGAGTTTAAGTACCTTGGGGTCTTGTTCACGAGTGATGGAAGGATAGAACGCGAGATGGACAGGCGGATTGGTGCGGCGTCTGCAGTGATGCGGACTCTGCACCGGTCTGTCGTGGTGAAACGAGAGCTGAGCCAAAAGGCAAAGCTCTCGATTTACCGGTCGATCTACGTTCCTACCCTCACCTATGGTCATGAGCTTTGGGTAGTGACCGAAAGGACAAGATCGCGGGTACAAGCGGCCGAAATGAGTTTTCTCCGCAGGGTGGCTGGGCTCTCCCTTAGAGATAGGGTGAGAAGCACTGTCATCCGGGAGAGACTCGGAGTAGAACCGCTGCTCCTCCGCATTGAGAGGAGTCAGATGAGGTGGCTCGGGCATCTGGTTAGGATGCCTCCCGAACGCCTTCCTGGGGAGGAGTTCAGGGCAAGTCAAACCGGTAGGAGGCCTCAGGGAAGACCCAGGACACGTTGGAGAGACTATGTCTCTCAGCTGGCCTGGAAACACCTCGGCATCCGCGGGGAAGAGCTGGAAGAAGTGGCCGGGGAGAGGGACCTCTGGGCTTCCCTGCTTAGGTTGCTGCCCCTGCGACCCGACCTCGGATAAGCGGAAGAAAATGGATGGATGGATGGATGGAGTTTTGAGTTTGTAAAGTCAACAGCAGACACTGCAAATTTTTTAAAAACACACCCCTTTCAACTAATTGCCCAATTGCACATTGAGAGCATGCCTATCATGAAGTAGTGCCTTTAATTGACTCAAGTTGCCTTAATACCAAGCAAATTAACATTCTTTTCAAGGTTCAATTAGGCTTATCTGTACTACCAAAACAAAAAGTAGCATTTGGTACCAGTAGACAGCTGTGAAGCAGTTCTAAAAAAACTGTGCTCATACAACTACATTTTAGTTTAGTGATTGACAGGATTGTCAAATCATAGAAACAAAAAAGTTTGTACAAAATAGTTTTGTGTTTGGAAAGTCAACAGCAGACACTGCTATTATTTTGAACACCCCCTTTCACCTAATTGCCTGGTTGCAAAGCCTTAAGAGCGTGCATATCATGAAGTGGTGCATTTAATTGCCTCAGTTGTTTCAATTCCAAGCAATTAACATTATTTTTAAGGTTTAATTATGCCTATATGTACTACCAAAACGAAAAGTAGCATTTGGTACCAGTAGACAGCTGTCCCCCATTTATTGCGACTAATTGGTTCCATACCCGAAGTGAATTTCTTTGAAGTAGGAGTCCTTCTTTATAAATTTTTTTTTTCCACAATTTGAGCATAGAAAACCTGTTTACTACCTTCTAAATACAGTTTTTTAAGAATCTTTACTAGAATTCTCTTGACAGGAAATAACACCCTTATTGTCTTTTTTACACTCATATTACCTAATATAGTAAATATAATAATAGAAAATCAGACTGAACTTAGACATAATTTAGACTCACACGATTTAGCATTGAAAAAGTTCCTTTTTGTTATGTTATTGATTTTTAAGGTTTTTACCAGTACTTCCTGCAGTGGCTATGGTCTCATCAGTATAATACTACATATTGCAACACGTCTTTCGACGCAACGACGATTTCTATCCGAATGCCTTATATTTGTATTTGAGGGCACCGTAAGGTAGCAAGGAGGGCGTCTCATAATTCTCGATAGTTTCGAGACTCTTCATTACAAAGTCCTGATGAATGTTGATATTGAATGCTTTTTTTTTTTGCATTGGCGTTTTAGATCGTTTACCTTTAGGTCAAAGCTGCGGAGGCTGACTGTGTCGTCGTCATCTTTCTCTCTGTGTTTCCGCTTCTGTGGAAAGATGACCAGATATGGCGTGAATATTCAGAAAGACGTGACAGCAAAACATGTCTGCGGTCAATACGCAACTTATTTGGAGCCCCCGCTCAATACACTCCCTCCAACCCACAATGGTTGACCTGTTTTTTAAAACATTTGAGGCAAAATAATCTGCTGGTTTTGTGGTGGTGTCTGTGTTGTATTACAAGTTATTGATTAGATGGATAGAAAATAGTCATGGTTGAGACATGCACAACAAGTTACATGTTTGCATTATCCAACATGTCCTCAAAAGAGTAGTAAAAAGCAGAGTTTATTTAATCTTGCCCGTTCTCCAAATCTCAGCAATTGAGGTTTGTTCACACCTTGTTAACACAATTTATGTGTTTATGTTGTGTCATTAAAAGTATGTTTACTTTTGTTTCAGTCTTATCATTTTTTAATAACAAAAATGTGTAAAGAAATCAAATGTAAGAAAAAGTATTGAAAAAAAGTCACAAAAAAAGAAAACAAAAGAAATGAACAAGTGAACACTACAAGTGAATAAAATAAGAAGAAAAATTTTATAAATATAGAATGAATTATAATAATAAAAAAATAAATCAAAAATCTATTTTTTTTAAATATGCGATAAATGGGAAAGAAATGGAAAAATACATAAATAAATAAAATATAAAAACACATTTTCAAAATTAAAAAGTAAAAAAAAAGAGTAATGACATGCAAATTAAAAAATATATATAAATGTAGTCAAATTAAAGTAAAATCCATTCAATAAAGCAGTTTTTCTCAAATAGTGGGGCGACACTATCCACCCCCGACAGTTTGGGGGCGTAAACTGTCGGGGGTGGAGGGAGGGTGGGGGTTGAGAAGCAGGAACTGCTTTCACTGTTAGTGTAAACCTGTCAACATGTCCCAATTCATCATACTCCAACATGCCATTTGACTCTTGAATACGCTTGTATGCGTCACAGCTCTCCATTTTCTTGTATTTTCCTAGTTTCAAGTTCAGTTTGTACAGTACAGATAAAGAAATGCATATTATCAATTTGGCAGAAGTAATTCAAATAGGGGGGGGCGGCGTCCCCTGGGGGGACCGAAAACCACCGCAATAAAGCAAAAGAAATAGAGGAGTAAAAAAGTCGACATGTAGATTGTACTGAGAGGGCCCTCCACAGACATTCACAGCCACTCCATATTGGTGCCACGGGCCATTTCAGCTCGTAGTGCGACAGTTTTGTAAAGCATCAATTGGCAGTGCTGGAGGTCCTTCAGCTAACAGGAAGGAGTTAATTAGGCAGCATGATTCTTTTAACACCAGCATGTGGATTGTCAGGGAGAGTCAGTTAGCAGGTGAGAACAGCCGTTCTGCAAGTTGAGACGGTGGGTCGTTAAAAAAAAAAAAAAAAAAAAGCACCCCCTTCGTCACGCTGGGTCCATTAACCAGGACACTTGAGACTTCCACTGGCGGGACACACAGAATGTGTGTGAAGTCCTCATGGACAAATTAGGATGAATCATGGTCATCAGTGGTCAAAGGTTTGTGATAAATATTACATGGTCGTTCATTAGAGGAGTTATTCAGGAGCTTGCTTGCTGGATAGCATTGCTTGCCTGTATATGGAATCACAGGAGCGCCAAAATTAAAAGGAAATCCGTGGGGAAATATGAAGAGAATCAATAATACAAAAATTACATATTGTTTTTACATTTTGTCCTTGCTTTTTTCATATGGTAATTGCTTTTTCTATATTGTCTTGGTTTTTTTTCCACTATGGTGTTTATTTAGATGCCTGCAGCTGGCGATACATGGACCCGGCCGGGTGACTCATCAATACACACGGGATTCCCGCTTGCAGTGACTGTGTACTAGCTACATTTAAATGAAGGCCCTGTGAAATCCTTTTTATTGTTGACCAAATTCCGTTTTTTCTGTTTTAATGTTTTAGAATTCTGTTTTTTACATTTTACACGTTTTTTTTTTTAACCAGCATAGTGTGTGTGATTTTGGGGGGTTAGTTAATTAAGTTAATTAAGTGCAAAAAAAATTACATTTCTTGATGCAATTTATCAATGGCCAATTTAGCCCAGTAATTGAGAAACGGATGCAGCTTGGCTACCTTTTCTAATGGGATGTCAGCCTTTTCACACATTGCTGCAAAATCTTCAACAAACTGTTAAGTGATTAAGGAAGACGTGTTCACTCATGCAATTCTAACTGCATTTGCAAGATATTTTTTATGACACGCTTATTTTGTTTACAGTTACAGTTCACAGCACCGTCCTTACATTAAAGGGTTAAAAAATATTCCTGCCTCTCGCCCAAGGTCATCTGGGATAGACTCCAGCATACCCCTGGCAGCCCAGTGAGGATAATCCACATAGAAAACGGATGGAGTACACACTTCCATTTCCATAGAAGGTTACAGACCATTCATATGTAGTTAAATGACTTTTTTATTTTAATTATTATTATTTAGAGAAACACGGTCACTTTTGAAGTTGGCCAACGAATTTCAGGCATGGAAATATGATAAATAAATATATATCATATTTCATATCTCATATAATATATAAATTAAACTGCAAATACCACAGCTACCCCATTGACTTCAAAGTTCTTACAGATGATAAAGCGATCAAGCATATTTTCTCCCTCACTACTATGCTGCTGTATACTGAATATACTTCACTTTTGCACTATATTTTTTATAATAAACTCGATTATAGAAGTAGCTATAGGACAAAAACTGCTTCTCATTTACCCTTTTTTTTCAATGTTTCATGTTTTATGTGATAAGATTACTGAACACCCATTCCGACAATGACAGACTATAACCCTCACATGAAAAAAAGACATCTACCATCATCTGGAAAAAATATGAGAAGCATATACAGTAAGTACAAGCAACAAAGTGAGCCAATGTTCTATAAATGATAACTAGGGGGTGGGTAGATTGATCAAAATATTCATATTACTGACACCATATTTTTCTGTCCTTTTCTCTTTATTGTCACAAATATCTATTTATGCAGTATTTCTTACTCAGGAAATAAGTCCTTGGACACTGCAGGGCGTTGGGTAAAAATAGTCAATGGTAGTTTTTGCTTTTTTTTTTTTACTTATTTTGTATTTTCGACAGTTCTGTACTGTACCAGTGACATACTGTGAGGTTTCTGGCTGGGGAGCCACTGAATCCTTTGGAGTCCTTTTGTATGTACATTAAGAGGATAGGCAAAAAAAAAGAGAAAATTTCACTTGGGTTCAAAACTTAAAATGTAAATAGGTTAAAAAAAGGGGGGTGTCTATAAACAGAATGACATGCTTGCTCACGGTGCAATGAAACAAAAACACAACACATCCAGAGCAAATTAAGGCATTACCTAACTCAGCATAAACAACAACAAAGTACAACTTATTTCAAAATGCCCACAAGGCATGCTGGGTAGTTGAGTTGCAACAACAAAAGTAAAACATTGGATATCAAGAGTATGTTAAGTCATCCTTGTTTAGACAACATCCTCAACATTTTTTGCATTGAAGCAAAAATGCGACTAACACTGCAAAATGTTGGTAGAAAGAGTACCACAGGCTTCTCAGCATGTCTTGTGGTGGGAATATATATTTTTTTGGCATGGGTTTTGGATGTAGGTACTGTATTTATTTGTATGGCCACATTGTGCAGTTGGTTACTTTATATGACGTGTTGTGTTGTTTTGATAGCTTTATTGTTGATTGCTTTTGACTATTTTGGTGACTAAAATGTGCCAGCAAATCATGTTGCTGGCTACAGTTTTTTTACATTGGGAAATGCCAAAGTGCCGGATTAAGATGGGGCCTGAGTGGCCAACAGGCCGCGTTTTACTCATTTATGCTGTTACTATACCTTTTAACTGTATATGAAGTGCATGGGTATAAAATTAATACTGTAATCATTCTTGGCAGTCAAATTGAAGAGCTGATTTTGAGCTTAAAAAAAACATTTTTTTTTCTTGTGTGGAAGGATATCAGTGAAAGTACCTTCCCGTTCATGCACGCCTGACCCCTTCAGGATGCAGCGGTATTGCAAGTGCCCCCCAAAAGACATTTTATTATTGTTGTCTGATTACCAAGAGTAATGATGTCACTCTCACAGTAAAGACATTACACAGGCTGTGAATGTTTCTGCAACATTATATTATTAACAACATGCTGACAAGCACAAATCAGCGTGCACAGGGTATTGACAACTACTGTATATGTTAGACAGCGGCGGTGAGGACTCGGACTCAAGTTCCAATTTTGATGACTTTGGACTTGACCTGACAATACCATCAAAAGCTGGCAAATCCACTTGGACTTTGGTATCAGTGACGTTCAAGTCCATCCATCCATCCATTTTCTATGCAGCTTATCCCCATTAGGTTTGCGGGTATGCTGGAGTCTATCCCAGCTCCACGTCATCAATTGAAAATACTTGAGGTTGTCAGTGAACGTGTTCGGCAACACTAAGGTACCGAAGTTACAGTAGTTAAGAAGGAAAGAACCTACCTAACTCCTACCTAACCTCTCATTAGTTCCTCATTAGTTCCTCATTAGTTCCTCATTAGTTTCTCATTAGTTCCTCGGTAACTACTTTAAACGTATGTGCCTAACTCATTACTTCCTCGTTAGTTTCCGTTAATAATCGTTATGTCATTTCCAACAAGAAATCATATTTTCCCGTTGAAACCTGATTGGATGTTAATAGCTGCATCCTTGACTGACTGCATCGAGTAACGTCCAATCAGATTCAAGAAAAAGAAAGAAATGTGTTTGGAACATAAATCCTGTATGTACATTTACTGTATGTGCATAAATCCTGAATGGTATATAATACTGTTTTTCTGTGACTAAGCCCTGACAAACTGGTATTAGTTTACCAAAAAAACAAACACCTTCTCCTACTAGTATTAGTAATTAGGCTAAGTACTTGTATGCATGTTTGAAACACTACATTGCACACAGTAACATTATCAAATGTAGCAACGCCGGAAACTTCAAGAAACGTCAGAATAATTGCAGAATGAATATGAATTAGTAGTTTATTAGTGAATACATGAATAAAAGGGGGTAAAACCAGTCAGGTGGTATAAGGACAACGACATTGACGCCGTAAAACGCATGTGCGCGACTGCGTTTGAGTACATCTGCTACACTGCTACTACATCCAGCTGGGTTTCATCACTTACATGAACCTCAACAAATACAGGCAACAGCGGTTTTGGTTAAGAAGACCTGGAGGACAATCAGTGCAGTCAGGAAAAATCCCCTCGGTGTTACAAGAGCTCTACCCTACGAGGATTGGATTTTTTTTATTCAAGATAATAACACGAGCTCAAAACAGACCTTAAGAAGAAAATTAGGGTCCACCCTTTGGAAATTCCTCCATCAGCAACTCGTGGATGGAACACACGCCGTGCAGGGACTTGTTCAAATGCAACACTCTCTTACTCAACAAGCACTTGGCCCGATAGTTAGTCACTGACAGATTTGTGCTTAGCATAAAAGGCCGATGATATGTATAGACAACACAAAGAAGCAGCCTTGATGGACAGCTGGTCCTTTGAACAGTAGTGACTTGCAGATGAGCTAAGCCCATGACACAAACTTCTCTTTGATATTCAATGAACAAGAAATGTTTCATTTGATGCAAGGTCTGAGTCACTCTTTTCTGTCAGCAAAGCAAACGTTCATAGACATGCACTGTGGCTTGGACAAGAGTTCAGCCGTGTTTACTCAAACTACCGACTATGTGGAAGACTTGGTCTGCTGATAGAGAAAAGCTCAGGTGCAAATCCACCCAACACAATGGAATAGGAATACGTACAAGCACATTCTATGCCTAATGTTTGTGATTGTGACAACCGAGATGGATTTTTTTCTTCCATTTGAAGAGGGTTCTACTTAAGTGGGGAAACTGCATCGTGTCCCAGAAACAGAGCCAATAATGACTAGACTCCGTGTTGAATTGAACAGATTACAGATCATGCAAGTCGGATTTGATGCCAATTTGAGTTAGGGCTGCTTGAACCCACACTAATCATGCATGATGATAAACTGCCGCATTACAACATACATTTTATTATCCCTCCCCCAGGAAAAGCCTGCGTAACATCACTGGGAGCTTGTAAAATTTGCCCTCTGTTAGCATGTGCTATCAACTATCATGGGGCATCCGTCCAATGACTACATCAGTAAAGCAACATCAAAGTGTCATGTATCTGGGAAAGAATAAAGCAGCTGCACGGCTTCTCCCAAGAATTGGAGTCAATTTGCCAAAATAGTCTCTTGGTTGAGCAAACCAACGGTTAGTGTGATACGAGGAAGAATAGCACTCATTATCCACACTATAAGTTGCACTTTTTTCATGGTTTGGTTGGTTCTGGAACTTAAAGTCAGGTGAGACTTATAATGTGCTGTCCCTCGTTTATCGCTATTGGTTCCAGACCTGATTTTCTGCAAAGTAGCATCCAATAATGATGAACAGCACGTTTTATAGTTAGAGCATAGAAAACCTGTTTTTGACTTTCTAAATACAGTTTTTTTTAACATGATTAGAGCCCTGTAGACATGAAATAACACCCCTATAGTCACCTTTACACAACTATTTTTCTTCGTGTACACCAAATTGCCGCCATTAGCATAGCAAGCTACCAAGCTTACTAGTTCTCCATCCATCCATACATCCATTTTCTATGCCACGTCTCTTGACTAGAGTTGCAGGGATATGCTGGAGCATAAACACAGAGGATGACGGATTCAATGAATTCTCTTATGTGGAATGAGATTGGGAGCTTGGTGAATTTGCTTACTTCCTTGTGTTAATTTAGCCTATTCAGCATTCCAGGTTTGGTCTTTATACTATTGTTTCGCTGAATAACTATTAATGTGTAATGTTGACATATGGAACACCTATTCAGCCTGTTGTTGTGTGTGCTCTGTAACTGTATATATTACATTATATGCATAACTTGCCTTTCAGGAATAAATGTCTGTTCCTGGTCTTGAATTTTGTGAAATTAATTTACAAATGTGGATCATAGTCCAGTGTGACTTCATATATGTTTTTTTCCTCTTCATGACACATACTTTTAGTCGGGAAAATACAGTAGCCTAGATCTTTGCAATCAGCGGCATACAGTTAAATAATCCTTGACCTTTATTGTGAAGCCACACACAAACTTTGACTTTGATCTCTGCCTACAAAGAGCTCGTTAACTTGTGCTGCCGTCCCTCTTTGTATTCGATCAACTCGATTAACTCAGTGCTTCTCAAATAGTGGGGGCTGCAGTGAACTGTCAGGGGGCGTGAGAAGGAAGTACTTTCAATGTTAGTGTAGACCTGCTAACATGTCCAAATTCATCATACTCAACATGCAATTGGACTCTTGAATACACCTGTATGCTTCGCAGCTCTCCGTTTTGTCCTAATTTCAGTTTCAAGTTCAATTTGCACAGTACAGATAAATAAATATATGTTATCGGTTTAACAATAGTATTTCAAATGGAGGGGCTAAAATATTTCTGTCCCCTTGGAAGGGCATGACAGAAAAAAACCGGGAGCCAAATCTATTAATTAACTCTGTCTAACCCTCTCAAAATCAAAATAAATAGAATTTGATTGGCAAATGAAGAATGATGATGACGGAACTGGCATTTGAATGGACAGAATGGACTCAAAACATTTTTTTCATAGAAAACACCATTTAATAAATTAAATATGTGATAATACATGTACAATGTACTGTACATGCACCACTGTCAGAAAATCCACCGTTTCTACATCTTTATGTATTTATGCTTCACTAATAATGTTTTTTCGCCAAGTGTTGAAATTTCGCACTTTGTGCTGTACCACAGTTCTGTGCCCTGAGATGCAAAAGTTTGTATGGCCTCGGAAGCACAAACCTAGACAGTCAATCCGGCTTCAAAAATCGCAGTGAGGTGAGCACAAGTTCATGCAAACGTTATTGCATCTGGAATTCGAACACTGTGAATTACATAGACGCGGCTAGCTTGGAGTAATGCCTTTACCAGCTTGCTAGTCTGTGGCAATAGCCTGACTCTGTGCGTTCATTGAACGTCTTACATTACAATCCTTCAGTAGTGAGAAAGTATGCATGTTGTCCTTTAAATGCATTTATTAGGTTTGTGAGGCATAGTTTGGCCTTAAACCTGGATTGTGTCGTGAGTGAACAACGGCATTTGAAGAGAGAAGGGTCGGGTTCTGGAGCTGAATCAATCTAATCTATTGTTGTTCTAAAATCAGAGGAAAACTTCAACATCAAGCTATCAAGAGGGTTTTGTGGGCGTCTCAATTCATCGTTTTTCACAATTTGCGGGCGAACTTGGAACATAACCCCCCGCTGGGATCGACTGATTGCTTGGCACTTCCGACATGGCTCAGCTGACAATTGCACGATTCAAAATGGAACACTGCATACCAACATCTTTGTCTAAGTCTGTTTCCTGTAGCTGTTTATTAGCCTTTTCTGTTTGGACCTAACGCACCTTGGCATTAGGCTGGACACCTGACGCACATTCCTACGACAGAAAGGCCCTGCGGGAGCCCTGTGCCTGATGTACTCTTGTGAGGAGAATGCACCAAATGTTTGGGGAATGCTCGCCTCGCCTCGTTCCAAGGTTCGCCTCAGGGCCAATGCACCCCCACCTAAACCCAGCAATGCTGCGGTACTTCAAAGCCAGATGACTGGACTAAACATTATTCAAAGCCTTGGGCAATTTTAAAAGTGCCAGGATTTTTTGGATAGGCGCAACATTGAGACAGAGCGATGCAAAGACACTTCCAGGGTTCTTTTATCACATGGTAGATTTATAAATGACTGACAAACTGGGGCAAGGTTAAATGGCGTGCTAATGAGATGCATATGTTTTGGGTGGATGAGCTAATCATACTGCGATTGTGAATCAAAGGCAGCAGCAGGCTGGCATAAGATGAAGAGTCAATGGACCTTATTTCTTCTCCGCCATTACATGAGTGATGGATTGGGTTTCGGTCAGTTGTAAACCCCCCCCCCGGAATGCTGACGCCTTCATCATGCTGTTCTCTGTGTAATCTGCTCGCCTTTTTTCCCCTGCTTCTAATCAACGTGTCTTCTTTTCTTCTGACCCTAAACCGCATGGGCACGCTGTAAGAATCAGTGCGGGTTTAAAGGCCATTAAGTTCCCTTCGGTTGGAAATCAGTGCTTTGTTTGTTATCCATCTTAAACTGGTTTACAGTCAATCCCAAGGGAGCCACTCAACATTCAAAATAAAATAAGGATCGCTGAAGTTTAGGGCTGAACACATTAAAATCATAGGCTGCTCAAGGTTGGTGATTGCGGGGAAGGTTGTGTGTGGAGGCCTGAGCCAGATAAGAACCTTTTGATGTTTTCCCATATCAGGGATTGTCACACGTAGTACTCCAATGTACTAAAAGAACAGCGTGTCCTTTGACGTTGTTTTTAGTTCACCAATGATACATGTAAACTTGTTGCAGACTCGTACATGATGCAAAGTAGTGTCAGAAGGTGCAAGGTGGCAGTAATTATTAATAATTGACGTTTCATTATGTAGGACGGACAATAGCATTAAAAGTGAACAGGAGGAAGAGCATGAGCAAACATGCTGTGGGTGTGGGCTTTGACATAGTGGGTCATTTTGAGCCACTCTTATTAGCTTTTGTTATGCACAATGGCAGGTATTGTTAATGACTTGAATGGTCTCATTGGTTATTCAACACATCCGGGTTGGGCGTATGTGCTCAGGAAAGATCAAGTCTACCTTTTCCAGCCATGCAGTGGAAGCGTATCATATGAATCAAACTATAGCTGGGTTTACGCTTGCACGCATTCTGTCCCCGCTGTGGTATGCAATTTTGCTTGCCAATGAGTAAGTTGGTCGTAAACAGGAGTGAAGAATGTGTACACTGAAAGGGGCTATGTCCCAATGCACAAAGAAAATTTTGAACTTGTGGCACATAAAATTTCCATGAACTAGTTGTGAATGCAAGCCGCACGGTGGTCAAGTGGTTGGCATGCTGGCAAATGGTTGTTTGTCTTGCGACAAATGTGCCTTGCGATTGGCTGACGACCAGTCCAGGCTGTACCCCGCCTCTCGAACTAAGTTAGCTGGGATATACTCCAGTATACCCCCACCACACTAGTGAGGATAAGCGGCATAGAAGATGGATGGATGAATAGCTGAGAGCGTAACATAAACGCTCCGCAACCTAAACAATCAAAGCGTGCTCTATTCCCATCTTGGAGGGAAATTCCCAAGTAATTTCTCTTGGAGATTAATAAAGTGTCTAATTTCTG
Source organism: Oostethus manadensis (assembly GCA_024372805.1). Lineage (NCBI taxonomy): Eukaryota > Metazoa > Chordata > Actinopteri > Syngnathiformes > Syngnathidae > Oostethus > Oostethus manadensis. Next base: position 1,425,726 of record QODF01000008.1, read on the forward strand.
AAACCTCTTGGATCTTCCTTGTGAATGTCATACTGCCCAAAGCGATGTCTTATAGTCTCCAATGCTGTCTTTTTTTCTAGTTTATGCCTCTTTCCTACTCTTTCTGCAGTTGCGACATAATATGCCGTTCCACATTTTTTTGGCATACGTTCCAAATATTTTATAATCTTGCTGATGCGATCCGATTGTGTACCAATCCTTTTTCATTTTTATTTTTAAATAATACACTTTTGTTACAAACATGAATTTGTGACATTGGATATGGTTATTGAATAGCTCTTAAATCTCTTATTAAAAATAATACAACCAAAGCTTTGCTGAATTTACTTTGTGTTTATTACACAGTATGACCAGTGGTGGACATAGCAAGCCAGGGGCCCTCTTCATATGTTCTTTTAACACACTAAAGCAGAAAAGGGACCCTCAAAGGGCCCTAACAATACACAACTGTTCAATAAATTAACATGGGATGAACAGAATGAGAGAATACAGTTTCAGATAGAAAACCAGTGAAAGTCAAAATGCCAGATATTTATTTTGAACAAAAATCCTAGACATCATCACAACATGTGTGTGTGTGTGTCAGAGATAAAGAAACTGTGTGTATGTATTGAGGGTGAAGATGAACAATTACCATGTAACAATAGCAATTACTAAACAATACATGCCAACAGTCGTACGTATCAGGAGGAAATGGAAATGGGGAGAAATGAAGTTTGCAAAGATGACTTATGTTTATGTGTGTGTGAGAGAGAGAGACCGAAACAGGGAAGTTTCCTCTCAGGTGCTCCTTCATTATTGGGTCAAATTTGGCCATAAACTCCACTTGACCCAATAAATTGCCATAGCTCATTAAATTTTTCTTTGTGGCCTCGAAATGCCAGATTACGCCCTGATTGCTAGTTGACAACAGCAAGTGATCTGTGAAGAATTTACTTCCATTTAAGGATTTCAGTATCAATGAGATTCTGTCTCACTCTGAGGTCAATTGCTGTGCCTGACTTTAGATGATTGCTCATGGTGTGAATTTTACACAACTGTGTGGGCCTGCTTCCATCCCCAAAGAACTGGCAACAAAAGCATAAAACACAGTATTTTGCTTTGCTGTAAACAAGCCAGGATCTGAAAATCTTCTCTTCATTCTTCAGGAAGATGTAGGGTTTACTACATGTGAACCTCAAACTGGTGGAGGAGTTTGACTGCCCGAGTGAACCTAGGAGCTATGCTGCCGTGGGCTATACTGTATACCCCTGGTAGGGTCTCCCGAGGCAAACAGGTCCTAGGTAACGGGCCAGACAAAGAGTGATTCAAAAGAGGCTAATGAGAAAATCAAGAGACGGTACCGCACCTAACCCGGATGTGGGATACAGGGGGCCTCACCCTGGAGCCAGGCCTGGAGGAGGGGTTTGTAGGCGAGTGCCTGGTGACCGCCTGGTGGTTGGGCCTTCACCAATGGGGGAGAGGCGGCGAGCTGGTGTTGGCTTATTAATAGCCCCCCGGCCTGGTGCCTCTGTGTTGGAGTCATCCCCGGTGGACGAGAGGGTCATTTACCTTCACCTTTGGGCAGGGGAAAGGGTCCTGACTGTTGTGTGTGTGTACGCGCCAAGTGACACCTCAAACTACCCAGCCTTGTTGGAGTCTATCAGAGGGGTGCTGGAGAGCAACCCAGCTGGTGACTCCATAGTTCTACTGGGAGACTTCAACACCCATGTGGGAAATGACAGCGTGACCTGGGGGAGCGTGTTTGGGAAAAACAGCCTCCCTGATCTGAACCAGTACAATGTCTTGCTGCTGGACTGCACTTGGCGGCAGGACAGCCTAGGCCTATGAGCGACGTTGCAGTTATATCATCAGACCTGAGTCCGCATGTTCTGGAAGGAGTCCTATCTATCCTATCCCGGGGCACCTGACAGGTACTGGCAGGCCAAGCGGCACACGATTTTGGCGGTGGTCAAGGCAATAACTTGGGTGTGGGAGGTGTTCGGTTCGGCCATGGAGCACGACTTTCGGTCGGCCTTGAAGAGGTTCTGGCAACGCCTTAGAAAGGGGAACCAGTGCCCGGTTCAGACTGTTTACAGTGGAGACGAGGGCCTGCTTACCTCAACTGAGAATATAGTTGGTCGGTTTGCCAGAACCTAATTTGAGGCCCTTCTCAATCCCATCCATCCATTTTCTATACTGCTTATCCTTATTAGGATCACGGATATGCTGGGGCCTATCCCAGCTGACTTTGGGCGGGAGGCGGAGTACACCGTGGACTTGTCGCCAGTCAATCGCAGGGCAGTCATACAACCATTCACATTCACACTCTAATGGACAATTTAGAGTCGCCAATTAACCTAACATGCATGTTTTTGGAATGTGGGAGGAAACCGGAGTACCCGGAGAAAACTCACGCACGCACGGGGAGAACATGCGAGATGCTCAACGGAGATTCGAACCCTGAACTTTATGACTGTGAGGCCAACATGCTAACCATTTATCCATTGTGCAGCCCTTCTCAATCCCACTGATATATATTCCATAGAGGAAGCAGGAAGCTTTGTGGACTTGGAAAAGGCATTTGACCGCATCCCCCGTGGTGTTCTGTGGGGGGTGCTGCGGGAGTACAGGATTGGTGGTGCACTACTTGCTATTTTGGTCCTTGTACAACCGAAGCAGGAGCCTGGTTTGCATTGCCAGCATTAGGTCAAACATGTTTCCAGTGAACGTTGTCCTCCGCCAAGGCTTTGTCACCGATTCTGTTCATAACCTTCATGGACAGAATGTCTATGCACAGTCAAGGCATCAAGGGAGTCCTGTTTGGAGACCTTAGGATTTCGTCTCTTCTACTTGCAGACGATGTGGTCCTGATGGCCTCATCAGGCTGTGACCTTCAGCATTTACTGGAGCAGTTTGCAGCTGAGTGTGAAGCTTCTGGGATGAGACTCAGCACCTCCAAATCCAAGGCCATGGTTCTCAGTCGAAAACTGGCGGATTGTACCCTCGGGCCTAGGAGTGAGGTCTTGCCCCAGGTGGAAGAGTTCCAGTATCTCAGGGTCTTGTTCACAAGCAAGGGAAGGTTGGACCGTAAGGTCGAGAGACGGATCAGTGCATCTACTGTATGTTCCCACCCACACCTAAGGTCATGAGCAATATGGGTCCAATATGACCAAAAGAATGAGATTGCAGATACAAGCGACTGAAATGAGTTTCCTCTGTAGGGTGGCTGGACTCACCCTAAGAGATAGTATGAGGTGCTCGGCCATCTGGGAGGAGCTTAGAGTAGATCCGCTGCCCCTTCACATTGAGAGGAACCAGTTAAAGTGGCTTGGGCAACTAGTCCGGATGCCTCCCGGACGCTTCCCTGGTGAGGGAGAAGGCCCGAGGGAAGACTTAGGACACGCAGGAGGGATTATGTCTAAAAGTTGGCCTTTGAACACCTTGGTGTCCTCCCAGTGGAACAGGAAGAGGTGGCAGGGAAGTCTGGACTTCCCTACTAAGACTGCTGCACCTACTAAGTGGAGGAGAATGGAATGCAACGTTAGACTCAGAAGAGGGGTTGTTTGATTCACTACAGTATATCTTCTTGAAACCTTTGGTAATGAGGCAATATATTTTTTGGTATCCTCTAAATGTTTCCTATTCTCTGACCCGTCCTGGTAAATTCATTTTAGTTTAAGTAGCTTCACACTTAGCTTCTCACAAACACTCATTCTTAAAATGTGCATTACCGCCACCTACTAGACTGGTCCACATAAATTCCCGGTTGCTCAATCTTTCGTACTCATGGAACAACTGGTTGGGGGCCTCCTACTTATTGGTGGCCTAAGATAAAATGCCTACTTTGCCTTAATCGTAGATCCACCTCTGAGTACGACCAACAATATTTGGCTTTTGTAACAAACCTCTGTGAGTCAGGTCCCCAATGAAAATAAAAGTCCATCTAATAAAAGATAAAAACTTTCAGAGTAGGACTAAACATTTGACATGGTTATAGGTCAATTTGTGCTGTGATTTAGAACAACCAGCAGTTAGAGCGGCACTTCCCATGCGAGGTCCTGGCGCCATGACAGAGGAGTCCGGACACAGTGCGGGAAGTCAACCGCTGTAGCCGCGAGCCAATTATGCAGCGTCCAACCTGAAACTAACTTACCGCTGTACCTCACGGACACGTCTACAAGGTGGCGTTAAGTGGGGGCGGGAGTTGAGTGGCAACCAGCTTTGAGTGTTGGAGTGTGGCCCAGATTTATGGCAACTGCACCGGCCCATCTCATGGCCGATCTTTTCTGATCTTCACAATACAGCTGATCGGCAGCTAATGCCCATCCTGAAGATTGGATCGGGACATCCTTAACAGACATATCTGTCACTTTTGCAAAGAGAACTTCTTCTCTGGACAACAGCACTGAGCAAAATTCCGAATTTCAGAATTCAATTCAATTGAAGGGCCGAATTTGAATTTGAATTGGCTTCACCCCACAGGATGTTGAATTTTAATTTGAATTACAGGAAGTTGAACTGAACTCGATGCAATTCATTCTCATCACATATCAGTGACAATAAGACACTTTTAACGTACATTGTAATTCCAAATGGAAGTACGGACACTAACATTAAGCATACTCCTTCATGTTTAGCAAAGTGATCAAATAAACAATGTTTTGGTAAACACAGTAATAATTTATTGAAGTACTTTGCAGGGTAAAGTTGTTGCAACTAATGGTCAACAGGTCCTCAAATGTTTGGTCATTGAGGCAGCTCCGTTCTGGTTGGGATATCTTGCCTGCAACACCAAAGATCCTCTGAGCAGGTGCAGAGGACGCTGCTGTGGCCAGATATTTGCATGCAAGTACAGCTCGGTTTGGGAAACTGGCTCGGTTTTCTTTCCAGAACATTTAGCATATTGCTATTATTACAAAAAATGAAAGTATAAACCAACTCTGGCCTTCAGTTATTTATAATTATCATCAATTTATTTCAACATTCCAAACAAAATGTCCAAAATGTTTGGACAGCCATTTTAAAGACTTGGATAAAGCAAGGTATCCTGGGAAGTAAAGTGTTGTTCCACGCTTCTACCCAGCAGTTTGAAAGTTTTTACAGTTTTAAATATCTGTTTTATTTCAGTAGGTTTTCAATGTTAATTTGTGGTTAAAAACATTTACTATAATAAAGTATGGTATACATAAAGTCCATATGATAATGTTTTTATACAATTCACATATTAAATATATGCTGTAAAGTTTCATTGTCACAGATACCTTAATTTATTTCTTTGAAATTCATGGATTTTCAGTTCAAATTCAAGAATTGAACTGGAATTTAGAGGTCATTCTCAATTGAATTCTGCACACGCATGCAAGAACAACGCGCGTTGCACGTACTATTCCCGTACACTAGATGTAAGCGGCATTTGCCAAGGTGTAAAAAGGTCGCGCGGCAGTGTGGTTATTTTGTCCCAATGTGCACACCATTTGGTCACAAATTGTGCGACAAATTAATCGCAAACAGAAATCAAACTGTGTGAAAACTAGCCTGCCCGCTTTTTTACCAAGTTATTGTTTTCACTTTTGTACTTCCCTTTCCTCTTGCAACATGGACATTATTTTTTAAATTGCTGTTGTATTAAAAACCCACTTATGAACACCATCTAGTCATTGTAGTCAATCAATGCATTTGGTAACACTGTTACCTCAGTAGTTACAACAACGTATAGTCATTAAAATTACATAAAACCTATTTTTGAATGTTGTTACCCTTTTTATTGTCTATTCCACGACCACAATAGGGCAAACGCTGACTACATCAACAATTCTGAGGAAAAAATGGTCAGGAAGTAAAAGAAAAAAAAAAGAGGATGCATTGCCAAAATAAAACGTGTTGTGGTTTTCAGCTCTCAGATGCTACAAACAGCTTAACTTTCTTAGAAGTGATAATGAGCAGTGCTGCCATTCCCTAGATTGTTTGTTGAAAAACTCCGAGGCGAGATTTAAAGCCAAAACACATTGCTATGATGGAAAGCAGCATTGCACAGTGCATATCTGTCCAGGCTGGATGACTAATATTAACAACATTAGTGCTTTAAACTAGGATAAATGAGGCTTGTACTCACCAGACTGAAGTCCCACTGTGACACTGGGATGATGAAGGTGAAGGACCTGCGTAATGACAACAATGCACAGAGTTACAGGAGAACTGCAATGCATCAACAGAAGAAGAATTGCACTGCAATGCTGCTACGCAGGCCCTTTAGACAAGCAATAGTTTAGTTCACTATGACCTCGCTTCTAGTTCTAGCCCGAGAGTGACTTTTGTGAGTTCAAAGCGCGTATGAGGCGATAAGAAGCACCAATGGGATTCAGAGAAAACCACTGGCCTGTGAAAACATTCGCCTCCTGCTACCTACCACAGCTCCAACATGATGGAGCTCCAGGGCCTCACTCCATACACAACCGGAAAGGCAAGGGGAGCGTGACCCGGGTCAGCTTCCTCACAGTGCCTCTCATTAAGCAAAAAGCAGGCCTTGGATCCAAGGCAAGTGTGACTGGACTGGAGGGAGGCGTCCTTGATCCCAGACAAGGATCCTTCCCAAAGACTCTGGACAAGCCCCAAACTCATGTTTTTCTTGTGATGTTTTTGCAAGGGGGGCTTTACTGTACCAATTGTGGGGGTTTCAATTTGGATGGACAAAAAGATCCCTAAAATCAGGCTGGAATTGAATAAATCCTTCTCATTTTGTCAATGGTTATTTTAAAAAAAAAGGGGCAGGCTGGATAAGCCATTACGATGGTTGCACCGCAAAAACCGATATGTGATATTTTAATAACAACAAGAAAGACAAATAGGTTATAGTGGAACCCATTTATATTGAAACTGTTCATGTCAACCAACTCATCAAGGTCTGGTTCTTCTTTTTACTAAGAACTACAACATACATGGTCCACCAAAAGGGGTATTTTGATGAAAAATTTATCGTCGACACGTATTGTAATACGTCATCATGTCAAAATTTGGACTGTCTTTGAAAAAGGATTTTCATAGTCGACTGTGATCCGTTAGATTTCCTCCATAGTTTACTATGTTTTTTTTAAGAGCAGAGCTAATGGTGACCCCGTCAAATAAATACATTTAACTCGTATTTTTTTCCATCTCAAAGAAACAGGCTCAAACACTCATAAAAACAAACAAACATGGTGGGTGTGCAACAACAGTACTTTTTTAATTTAGACTAACAAAAAAAAACGCGATTGCTGTCGGTTGGTGATGTGCGATACATGACAAAGTTACCAGTAGGTGCAGTAGATTCTCAGAAGACCCACCTTTCAACTAATTGCCCGATTGCACAGCCTTAAGAGCGCGCATTTCCTCATCTTGTTTGTTTTCTGAGAATCTACTGCACGTGCTGGTTTGCCATGTAGCAATAAAATATACTAATAACAGTGATTCATCTGGTTAGTCACGATGGACTGCTATTATTTTGAACACTACTGTACAACCAGAAACAAAGTCATATAAAATATGTGAAAATGGTGTTTTAAGCAACGGAGGCAAACCAAAGTCTCTAAGAAAATGGCCCGGCAGGTTACAAGACGGTAAAAACTAAGACATCTCCTGTTCCCTTTGAGTTGAGACCTTCTGTACATAGGTCAGAATAGTTAGATATTTGTGCTAATCGCCTTGACACGTCGAGGCCCAAAAAGGAATCAGCATCCGGAGAATGTCGAGCTGCCCAGAAACACTTGTTGTGTGTGTGTTCCTGTCAGGTGCCGCTCGCAAGGCATTCGGCTGTTCTACCCGCGTTGCTACAGGAGGCCTTCACCCAGCGACACAGCAACTGTGCAGCAACACTCACTAAAGCAGCTGCAGATCACACCACTCATTTTCTATGCTTGTACACGACACACAAGCTTTAAAAACGGACAGCATTACCTATCCAGTCATATCTATTATCCTGTAGTCTCCTAAGAGTTGTGGAGATCTGAGGACGATCCAAAAACAGACTAGGGGTATACCGTGGACCGATCACCAGCCAATTATAGGGTTGAATCCACTTGACGCTGCAATCTGGTGTTTTCCAATCAACTGCATAAAGTAGGAACGGCAGACGGCTCTGATTAAAACGCTGGCTGCTTAATTTTGGATTAAGTGTAAAAGATTTGAAGCAGACAAGCACATGCTGAGGCGTTACAAGAGAAAATTAAACATGGGCATCACCCTTTAGAGATCAGTGAAGGACAACACTCATTTGAATTTGATGGATTTCTTTAATTGAAGGACTGCAAGTTTGTTGAGGATGATTCTAGGACATGTCAATCAATGAATTGATTGTTCAGAATTCAGCCAATGTAAATTTAAGTTTTTTTCTTCTAACATTTTGACTTTACTCACCTTTACTCATCACTTTTTCCACAACCTAATTTACCACAAACTACAGTTTTATTTTTTGTTTTCAGGGTTAGATGGAGGCAATTGGACATGTCCGAACCATCTCAGTTTGGCCTCACTGACTTTATCTCCAAAACCTCTAACATGTGCTGTCTCTCTGATCTACTCATTTCTGATCCTGTCCATCCTGGTCACACCCAAATATATATACGTATCATGTCTCTCATATAGAGGGTTGTGTCAGGAAGGGCATCCGACGCAAAAGTTTTGCCAAATCAAAACGTGTGAATCAAACAGAACAAAATGATTCACTGTGGCGACCCCTGATGGGATAAGCAGGAAAAAGCCAAAAGGAAAAGAAGAAGTGTGGAATTGGTTTTGGATGAATGAGTGTCAATACTTGGCTGCAACCAGCAGAGGCACTATTGATTCCGTTTTCAGCATTTTGTGTGCGAAAGAAGAAGCAACATGACATCAGCTAAGTCAGTGGTTCCCAAACTTTTTTGCAGCGCCCCCCTTTTGGAGAAAAAATTATTTTCAGCCCCACCTCCACCTGAAAAAAAAGGTAATATTGAAAAGTGTTTGTGGTAGCTCCGCGCCTTCCATGTCATAACGCCGTGCCCACCAGCATTTGACAGCAAAATGACAACATGCAGACACCACATTGATATTCTTCACATTGGGGTTTACAAGACAAAATAAATGCAGTCCAATGCGGGTTAAAATATGCAGTTAAATATAACTAATACTATATTTAAAATATAAAATATAACTAATATTTTTCTAAATGTTTCCCATTTAAAATTGTAGTTAATTCATACATTTCCTGCTTATCAAATAATATATCAATATTCTAGAGGACAATATATTTTTTCACTGATTTATTTATTTTTAAGTCAAGTCGATGAAGAATTACGCAAAAAAAACTTTTCTAATGTATAATTTAAAAAAATAATAAAAATGAACAATTTCATGTCAATTTAAAAAAAAATCATACTTGTAGTTTCAAACTTGTTGAATGTGCAATACTATTTCAAATATCTAAAAGTCAGTATTTCTTTTTTTTGTTTTTACCTAGCAACCACAAATATTCTCATAACTTATTATATGTTTTCATTTCTGCGTGGCCATAATGATTTTTTGTAACTTTCTGCCATGTTTACTGCACAGTATGTGTCACTGTATGTGATTTAAATTGACAATTGCTGTACGTTTTTGTACATATGCCACGGGCCACAAAAAAAAAGGCCACACGTTGGTCACCAATGAAGTAAGAAAGACATAAATCATGGTCATTGTTTAATATACTGTATGATAAAGGCAAAATAGTAGTTTCACTTGCAAGTAGTTTAGATTTGCCCACATGAAAGGGCCGTACGCCGGAGAGTTCTTCACTGGACCACCCATGTGGGTAACACATCCTCCCGCGGTACTGTAAAGAGTTCTGGCTTATAAATGCTGCATGTGTTTTAGAATAACAGCGACTGACATGAGAAGGAAAACAAGACTTCCTGGGTGTTCTGGGGAAAATCAGGTGTTGTTGTGATGTAACTGTCAACATGGTAGATTATCCTGACACGCGGTTGTTGGGATTTCTTCAAATGTGTTCCTAAGGATATTTATTAATCTTATGTATTATTATCATTGATGTTATTTGACTATTATTGTGAACTATTCAGTTAATTATAAAGTTAAGTTAATTATAAGTATTACTGGTATAACCTTTGAACCCCCCCCCCCCCCTTTTCTTAAAACACAACTGAGCTCTGTCAATCAGGAAAAGGTTATAAAACCATTTATAATGCTTGAGGACTCCAGCAAACCACAGTGAGAGCCATTATCCACAAAACACGGAACAGTGGTGAACTTTGGGTTGGCCGGCCAACCAAATTACTCCAAGAGCGCAGACACAACTCATCCAAGAGGTCACAAAAGACCCCACAAAAACATCCAAAAAACTGCAGGCCTCACTTACCTCAGTTAAAGTCAGTGTGCATGACTCCACCATAAGAAAGACACTGGGCAAAAACAATAAAAACGAGTTCCAAGACAAAAAACCCTACTGAACAAAAAGAACATTAAGGCTCGTCTTAATTTTTTCAGAAAACATCTTTATGATCTTTATGAAAATACTGACGAGACAAAAGTGTGTGTCTCATTGCATCTGGCGTGAAAGAATTTCAGAAAAAAACATCGTACCAGGCCGCACGGTGGCTGAGTGGTTAGCACATTGGCCACACAGTCAGGAGATCTGGAAGACCTGGGTTCAAATCTGGGGGGTCGCAACCCAAAAGCAGGTCTAGCTGGTTATGTTTTCTGCCTCTATTTACATCCATTCTCATCTTCAGCCATGGTAAGCTACAGAGCATATGCCGCAGTCGTTTCGCCGGAAGCTCAGGCTACTGTGTTAGGATAGATTCCGATACTCAGCAGCGGATTTAGGGCTGCTTCTTATCAATCCAGGAGGCTGCCGATGCAGCCCTCTCTCTTGCTTGTCAAGCCCAATATTCGTTACCCAGGCGTAACCAATACCAGTCACGGAGTCATCTGCAGTGTCGTTTGCCAAAACAAAGCAAGGCCAAAGATTTCATGGAATGTCTAAAACTTCCAGAGAGGTCGCCTGGCGAGTGTTACGAACTGTCGAGGAAAAATGGCGGGCGTGAAGGAGCCGGGCCTGTGTCACAGTATCTGACCGTTGTTATATCACCCGGCTGGAGTCCAAGGTGTTTGACACTTTCTCCGACTGGCGCAAATACGACACGCCGGGAATAGCAACAGGCAATGGGAGCAACCATGTCTTCCTGACACAACCCTAATATCTCATTGCCTAACCTAAACACTCATTCCAGAAAGACCGTGTTGACTAGATGGAGGTATTCCGATCGGGGATGTATTGGGAAGTAAGCATGTTTACAGTTCCTCATGAGGACACACACCAGATATACGTACTTGCACGGCAGTAACGCACGAGTAATAATTCACCAGGCGTAGTACATGTTGGCGCGTTGCATTTTCATGCGAGTTTAGTTGCTTTGTTTTTTCCAATGAAAGCATCTCCTCATCCTAACCCGGTCCATTTTGTTAAATGTTGACCCTCACGTCTCCTTTTATTGCTTTACATTTGTACACCATTTTTCCCCGCATAGGAGTGTTCTTTACAGGTTCTGGACTGGGTAAATACCAGAGGTATGGACTGGAGTCAGAATAGTGACGACTTTGAACTCGACTTGACATCTAAGATTTGCAACTTGGACTTTGACATTAATGACTCGGGACTTGATTCCGACTTTGGTCTGATTACTTGCAAATGCTTGACATTTTCAGTGGTTGTGTTGCGTAAAACGAGTCCCCATTTTAAGCGTTCAACTAACTGAGTGGATTACATTCCTGAGCACTGAATGCTTTGCCGACACTCTTTTTCTGTGTCTTGTCACACTGGTCTTGTTTTATGTCAAAAATAAAATCATTTTAAATTCAATAATAGTATTTGTGTCTACCCATCTATCGGGCTTATGATAGTCAAAGACTTCAGACTTGACTTGAGCTGTCTTTACTTGTTTGCATGTCTTTACTTGAGACTTGACTTGCAAATTGCTGACTCGCTACCACTTCTGGTAAATGCAACCAACGGTGTGGCAGATTTGAGGATAAAATTAGATGGAGTGTAGTTAATGTGTCATGAAATGTTTCTTTGTCATCATTAGTCAGGCGTTTGCTTTCATTTGTAAGTTACCCATTCCATAGAAGGTGTGCCCCGACTTCCTGTGTGCTTGTTGTCTTATTGTTTCCTCGTGCCCTCCTGCACGGCCAATATGACTCGTTTTTTAGGTTACTTTTTTGAATATTTACATTTTTCTGCAAACCGTATATTTACAAACGCTGCAGCTACACATCCTGCAGAAGGTGCTGTCTCATGATTGTTGTGATTGCTACGTGTGAGGTGCATATTATGGGGTTCAAAGTAGCATAAATGGGCATGTTTAGGTTTTTTTTAAGGCTGCGTCCGCTAATCGACATCTTTGTGTTAAAGACGGCAAAGCAAAACCGTTTGAGCGGAATCCATTGAATGTCTGAAATGTTGGTGTAATATATACAGTAACAATATACGTCATTAATTATCCATCCATTTTCTATGCCGCTTATCCTCATTAGGATGCTGGAGCCTATCCCAGCAGACTTTGGGCGAGAGGCGGGGTACACCCTGGACTGGTCGCCAGTCAATCGCAAGGCACATATAGACAAACAACCATTCACACTCACATTCATACCTATGAATTTAGAGTCACCAATTAACCAAACATGCATGTTTTTGGAATGTGGGAGGAAACCGGAGTACCCGGAGAAAACCCACACACGCACGGGGAGAACATGCAAACTCCACACAGAGATGCCCAACGGAGATTTGAACCCAGGTCTTCCAGATCTCCTGACTGTGTGGCCAATGTGCTAACCACTCAGCCACCGTGCAGCCTCATTAATTATATTGAATTAATTCTATTTTTAGAATATGCGGAGGGTCGCTAAATATAGCCCCCGGGCCACACTTTGGACATTTCACGTGTAGGACTTTAATAAATGAGCGATGTTAGAAAACATGAAGCTTAACTACGATGATCCCTGCTTGGAAAAACCAGAAAGTGATGAGATTCTACGACTATTTTGTTATTGCTTGCATTCCGGGGACAAAGGTGCTTGTGTGTTTCAAGGGAAGTGTGAGTCAGTGGATTAGCGTCCCAGGTTACCCTACCTTTGTTTGTCGAAGCACGTTAACACTGAAACTAGATAAGTGCAGCCCTCACCTACGCCCACATGTGTCTTTTCAGATGTCACAGGAGAAAGAAACAATTCATTTTCAAGGTGGAGAAACATCTAAATATAGTTTTATCTAAGAACACAGACACCTCACAATGAGAACACTAGCGGGGAAAAGGAACACCATTAAAGTTTTTTGGACTGTGATTTCTGCACGTACTTGGCTGACAGACATTCGAATTCAGTGCCAGTCTCACTTGGGAAATCAAGCTCTATTTTCCCCAATGTGTTTTTTCTTAACGTCAGCACCATAGGTCAGGTTTTTCCATGTTTGTCTGCAGAGCCAGACGAGCACCGGGCAGGGCTTGTGGGCACTCTGGCACGTACCATGGAAAAGCTTCAAAGAGCCCAATGTAAACATTCCCAGGGGTTCATTATATTCAGTGCATTATATGTTGGATGCTGGCCTCATACATAGCATTGATATCCATATTGACAATTCAGCGACATTGTGGCTACATTTAGCCAGTAAAAGTGTTTCTTGCATCATGGAATCCGCCCAGCAGGTGAGAGGAAGTGAGCTCCATCTCAGCAATGCTGTGAAATGCACATCTAAAAGCTGTTAAAAAAAAACTTTTGGCCACAATCCTCCGCCTCGCTGCACTTAGCAAAACATGCACGGGTGTCCAAAATGTGGCGGAGGGCGCTATCTGCAGAACGCCGCTCATTGGAGAAATAGAATAAACAAAAACCCAGGAAAAGTGGAAAATAGAGCAAAAAGGCAGAATGTAACTAGAAAAGGTAAAACGTTAATACTAATAACTAACAAAAACACAAAGATCTGTCTTAAAATATATATGTATGTATAATCTATGTCAGCGGTCGGCAGACTTTTTGACTCATGGGTCACATTGTGTTAAAAAATTGGCCGCAGGAGCCGTCTATAAATGCTTGCTCACGGTGCAATGAAACAAAAACACAACACATCCAGGGCATATTTAACACATCACATCAATCAACATGAACAACTAAGCGCTAAACATAACAGGTCAATTAAAAGTTATTTCCAAAAGCCTGCAAGGCATGCTGGGTAGTTCAGCTGCAACAACAACTTGAACTACGAACAATAAAACATTGCACAGCAAGCGTACGTTAACTCGTCCTTTACTTTTACTTCTACAA
>QODF01000008.1:1443239-1503239 GCA_024372805.1 Oostethus manadensis
TTTTAATGCACAGCATAGGACACTTGGCCAGGAGTGTTGGTGTTAGATGGTGCTAGAGCGCAGTCCCTCTCTGGCAACAGTTCCACAAGTCCTTGGCTTCTCTTCATGCGGGACACATGCTATCCATACTAATTATTATTACCATCAACACTGATTACTGTTATATCTTTGAATGAAATATCTCGTGTATGCAAAAAAATTGTATGTGTATGTATATATATATATATATATGTATGCATGGGTATGTGTATATATACTGTATATTTACTGTATAGTAAACCCAGGAATGATCTTGAATACATGTTATGTTGATATGTGGTGATGGTATAATAATGAGTAATGTCACAAGCTTTACAAGGATTTAGCACAATAATAATGCATATTGTACATGTGTGTTTGTAGGTGTGATACCTTGTTCATGTAGTACTGCATATTCCATTAACATAACAGCATTTAGTACTAGGAATAAGGGGGTGGGAGTAAATAAGCTTGTCTTCTTCCCACTCCTTTTCGAGACAAATTGTTCCTGTTTACAGGGATATGTTCATTATGTTCTGTCCGGTGTATTTTGTGTGGCTCGAAATAAATATACATCAAAACACATGGTATTATTTCAATTCATATTTTTCTTTGTTATGTGTGTCCGAATACAAGATTATATTTTTCTAACAAAAGAGAAGTGAACATTATTGGTGATGAGTTGGAAGTGCGGTCGTTAAAGGACATTCATAAAGTCTTCAGTCACAAACAACATACATTTTTATGTCTTTTTTTTTTCCGGCTTAAGACTCTCGCAGATTTTTTCCCCCCCGCTGGTGTGTTGGATCGATCCACGGTTTTATAACCGATTTCAAATGGTGCTAGAAGGACTCAGCAGGGCTCTATGCACCAGAGGAAATCGGTTATCTTGTAGTGGGGAAAAGAGCGGAGGGAGGGAACGGCTTGACCCCCAAGTGACATTGTGGGGGCGGGGTCGTGCTGCTGTCCGCAAGAACACTGATTTCAAATGGTGCTAGACCAAGTCAAGATACATCTAAACCACCATGTGAAATCAGCTTCTGGGGGCAGACGTCTTGCAACGATAAAGACACAACAATCCAGGAAAATGGAACATTCCTTTGCATTTCTGGGAATAAACTGGGATTGCACGTTACTCCATAACTGGAAACAACACAATATTAGGTATATAAAAGTCAAAGACTGCAATTCAACATTCATGTTTTTGTTGCTCAATGAAAGATTCCACCAAACGTTAATTTCATTCTCATTAGTCCTCATAGAAGGTCAATATTTGCAGAATTCCTCGTGTATATTCCTTGATCTTTACTGCAAATTGTAGTATTAGATCAGCCCCGTGCCCTGTGATTGGCTGGCAACCAGTCCGGGGTGTACCCCGCCTCTCGCCCAAAGTCAGCTGGGATAGGCTCCAGCATCCCTCCACGACCCTAATGAGGATGAGCAGCATAGAAAATGGATCAAGTCGAACAATTATGAAAAACAATGTAATTTTTGGAAACTTGGGGTGTGGAAAAATTGATAATGTTGAATATACTCAAAATATTCTGTGAATATTGTCACAAATATGACTAGAAAATGTACAAAAAGAAAGCTGAATATTAAAAACAGAAAAAATGGAAAAAATTAGTGTAATTGTACTAGAATAGTCATAAAATATTTAAAAAAGTATTCCAATGAGAAAAAAGACGCAATTTTATGAGACAAACATTTAAATTGTGAGGGAAAATGCCATTTTAGAATCTTAGGAGTTGAAATATTAAATAATATGTCCTAATATGAAACAAACAAATGTAGGTTGGGGGAAATAGTTATATTATGGGAATAAAGTAAGTCAAAATATTATGGGAAATAAAGTTATAATATTATGAGAAGAAAATTTACAAAGATTATTTAAGAAAGTTGACATATTTAGAAAATGGGAGGGGGGGGGTAAACCCATCAAAAACAAACTTTAAATATTAAAAAATAAAATAAAGCAACATTTGTTGAGCTAGTGTTGTCACAGTTTTTGGTTTTAAAGTAATGCATTTAATGAAATACATTATTATATAAAATAGCACCTTTTAAGTGATGTACACGATAATTAGCATAAATTAACAAAAATACAAACATTTCCATTTGCTTAACTCACAACATCAAAAACGTTTTCTATGTACACAAAAAGCCCATTTCTCTCAAACATTGTTCACGAATCTAAACCTGGTAGAGAGCGCGTCTCCTTTGCCCGGATCGTCCATCCACACATCAGGATGCTGATTAACAGAGACCCCCTTGCAATGACGCCAGTTACCGCTAGGTGTCACTAAAGCCGTCAAAAATGATCATTTGAAGTTATGGCAACGTCCATCCATCCATCCATTTTCTATGCCGCTTATCCTCATTAGGGTCACGGGGATGCTGGAGCCTATCCCAGCAGACTTTGGACGAGAGGCGGGGTACACCCTGGACTGGTCGGTTATGGCAACGTAGTTTTTATATTAACCTTTTAACATTTGCGGTATTTAAAGTATTTTTACAATGTTTACTCTAGTCAGGGTTATTGAAATAAAATGATCATTTTTGTTGAATAGTTCAGAGGAAGCCATTTTTCTTATTTGTATCAAATGTCAATGCAAGCCACATCTCTTCATCAAATGGGTTCATGAAAAAAAACCATGAAGTCATGCTGGTCAAAGATCTTGTATCTGACACGTGCTTTGCTATTTATAGGCACCTACAGCGAAAATGCTAGTAAAGATCTCGGACATGACAGGAGCGCTCTGCTGTTTTCAAATACCAACTTTAACAACTCTTGCCAAAGGTCCGGAGCACGCTGCTGTTTTTAGGAACCTTCTGCAAAAACGGCAATGAACGATCCAAAATATAACAGGACGCCTATTGTGTTTTTAAGGAACGGCGTCAAATGTTTTTTATTATAAAATGTGTACCTTTTTATAGCTATCTTTATTGTAGCCCTTATGTTTTAATGTTTGTCTGTATTGTTTAATGTATGTTTAATATCATACTGTTTTGTCACACTTATACAGCACTTGGAGGCAGGAGAGGAACACTGCTGTTTTTAAAGGACATACTGCAAAAGCACTAAAAGATCCTCCATATTCGTGGTTTTGAACTGGTGGATGAGTGGGTAGCACGTTGGCCTCGCAGTCAGGAGGTTCAGGGTTCGAGTCTCCATTGGGCATCTCTGTGTGGAGTTTGCATGTTCTCCCCGTGCGTGTGTGGGTTTTCTCCGGGTACTCCGGTTTCCTCCCACATTCCAAAAACACGCATGTTAGGGTAATTGGCGACTCTAAATTGCCCATTAGAGTGTGAATGTTTTGGTTGTCTGCCCTGCGATTAACTGGCAGACATGTTCAGGGTTTGCCCCGTCTCCCGCCCAAAGTCAGCTGGGATAGGCTCCAGCATACAACCGAAACCAATGAGGATAAGCGGTATAGAAAATGGTGGGTCTGGACCGGGGATGTCCAAAATGTGGCGGCTTGCTTTTGCTTCTATAAAACAATGAGAAAATGTGGGTCCCAGCATGAGTCCAGTTAAGGACCCCTGCTTTGTATGACTATAGCGCCGTGCTGGTTCAAAGGACCTACTGAAAAACCTGAGTCAAAACTCACTCTGCTGTTTTTAAGGACTAATCAAAACTCCCTTATGTGACAGGAGCCCCCTGCTGTTTTTGAAGACTTCAGTCAAAGAGCCTCAACAAGATAGGACCGTGCTGCTGCAAAAACATTGTACTGCATAAAGTCTAGTCCAGAAAACCTGCCGCAAAGTCAACATTCTCAGAGATAGAAAAAAATTGCCTTTCAAGAGGCTTTTTATGCTTGCTACCAGCACCACGCACGCACACACACACACACACACACACGGTTCGGCAAAGAAAGGCCGCCTTGTAGAGGCGGGCCGCATTCTCACTCTCTTCCACTGGCTTCCTGTGCATTCTCTCCCAGGAAGTGACATGTCGAGGCACATCCATAAAGATATTGGTGTGAGCCTCTGACTCCTCCGCTCGATTGCCACGTCATCCTCCAAACTGATCCACGCTGCGTCCATCTGTGGAGGGAAATTCCATTCATTAGACCATCTCATTTGCATGGATGCACACAAACTGATGCATGAATGGTTGAGGTCGGAAGCCGTCCTGACACAACCCTTGCCCGGGGGATCCAACCCATGCCCTCGAGAAGCGTGTTTCCTAATACACTTATACTTTCTTTGGTAATTATTGCACTTAACTCAACTCTGGGGGTAGTGTCCTAAAACAATATACAACACAAAGGACAAAATCATATACCTGAAGTATCAAAAGTATCACTATTTTGATTTCAGAATCGACTAGAGATCATGAAGAGCTGGTATCGGAGATATCAACATTTCAGTATCCACCCGCGCCTTACCAGCATGCTCTCCTTAACGCGTTTATGGCAATTTCAAGGATTTTGTGCAACCGAATGATTCCGTGTGGAAGATAGTAGAAGAAGAAAGAAGGCAAGAATTTTGGCATGGAAGTTTGTAGACAACTTGTTGCCACGTCTGTTCCAAGGTGTGTGTAAGTGGAGTGGTGAGACATTGCCAAGAGCTGATTCACTAACACCTTCATTCATTCATTCATTTTCCCTACCGCTTATTAACATCTTAACCCTCATTAGGGTCACGGGGATGCTGGAGCCTATCCCAGCTGGCTTTGGGCGAGAGGCGGGGTACACCCTGGACTGGTCGCCAGTCAATCGCAGGGCACATATAGACAAACAACCAGTCACACTCACATTCATACCGATGGACAATTTTAGAGTCGCCAATTAACCTAACATGCATGTTTTTGAAATGTGGGAGGAAACCGGAGTACCCGGAGAAAACCCACACACGCACGGGGAGAACATGCAAACTCCACACAGAGATGCCCAACGGAGATTTGAACCCAGGTCTTCCAGATCTCCTGACTGTGTGGCCAATGTGCTAACCACTCAGCCACCGTGCGGCACTAACACCTTAAAAAACAATTTTCGGATGAGAAGAACATTTGTGAGTACATTTTTCCAAGTCTTGCATTATAAAACACGCCTTTCCATGACATAAATGTCAGATAAATGCCACCTGAGCGTTCACACTGCAGTCGCATCAGGTACATATCCAATTTACGTCCACATACGAATGAGACCCGAGTCGCATTTGAAAAAATCGGAATTCAGACTGACATGAAAAAATCGGATACAGGTCACATATGGGCAAAGAAATCGGAATGGACCATCAGCCTTTATCAGTGGGTGGAGGCAGGACCGCTAGCATACACACAGATTGCAGAAGAGTTGTCGAAATTATATTTTTTCATTGTATTTTTTTTTTTTTTAAAGAGTAATGTCAAAATCTTGTCTCGTTCTTGTAGACCCAGTCTTGTCTCATGACACCCCTGCTCAAGCTATATGCAAATTTACCTTGAACTCTATTATACATTCTTATTTTTTTGTATTATTATTATTATAAAAACTAGCAAACACACGGGAAGTGAACAGAATATTGGTAATGGCTTTAATACGCAAAAGATTAAACAAGCTTTGCTTCTTTGCTTCTTCCGAGAGAGGGGCTTCCCAAAGAACACATACAATGTGTTGCATAAGAAAAAAACCTTTTTGTTTCCCGACGCCAAATGTTCCCACTGGACTGCGCTTCCAAACACATCCGGCAGTTCAGGGCCACAAACTGATAGTGCCCTTCTCCCAGATCCTTCCGTCAAGGACGCCACCCCTACTAGCACATTGAACATAATGTATGCATTGTATGGCCACACAATCTGCCATAAAAATGAAATATGCATGTAAGCTCTTTCAATGATAATCAGGGTTCATCAACCATCATCCGTGGGCCAACTCCTCGGACTATCCAAGGAACTTTTTTTTCCTGTCATTTCCTGCGAATGGAGACGGAAAGTAGGCACAAATCCAACCTTTCAAGAATGAAAGCATCCACAGCTCACAGGTGTTGGACCTCATAATGTGTGAATGCTGGCTTGTGGCTGTGCAGGAGATAAGGCAAAAGATAGCTAGAGACATACACTGCCGTCCTGTCCGACCGCGCAGAGCCCAATAAGCTGCTTCTTACAGGGATCATACACAGGTAACATACCGTGAGCGCTGAACCACAGCGGATCTTATGATTGCAGGTGAGTGGTCTACAAAAGCAAAGAACCGCCAGCAACGGCTATAGGCAAGAGGAATGATACTCGTACCGTAGGAAGGAAGTTTGTCGCATTAGTGTTTTGTTGTATAAAGGTTTTCATGAAATTTGGTGTTCTCGGACTGCTTGCTTGCTTTCAAGTTCTGCCCCATTTATGTGCTTGTGGTTTGATTTGTCTTTTTTTTTCTAAAATTGGTTTGGCCGAGCATGTAGCTGACGTTCTTCCAATTGAAGCCTCGCGGCGCAGTTTTCATCCATCCATTTTCCTCCGCTTATCCGAGGTCGGATTGCGGGGGCGGCAGCCTAAGCAAAGACGCCAAGACCTCTCTCTGGCCACTTCGTCCAGCTCGAGGCAGATCCCGAGGCGTTCCCAGGCCAGTTGAGATACATGGTCTCTCCAATGTGTCCTGTCTTCCCCGAGGCCTCCTACTGGTCTGACGTGCCCTGAACACTTCCCCAAGGAGGCATCCGGTAGGCATCTTAACCAGATGCTCCTCTAAATGCGGAGGAGCAGTGGTTCTACTCCAAGTCTCTACCGGATGACGTGCTTCTCACCCTATCTCTAAGGGAGAGCCCAGCCACCCTGCAGAGAAAACTCATTTCGGCCGCTTGTACCCGCAATGTTGTACCCAAAGCTCTTGGCCATACGTCATTTCTAAGAAGGGGGACTAGGGCGTGTGTTCCAACTATCATGGGATCATCTCTTCAGCTTTCCTGGAAGGTCCCTTCAGGGGTTCTGGAGAGGAGGATCCGCCGGATAGTCGAATCTTGGATTCAGGAAGAGCAGTGTGGTTTTTCGTCCTGACCATGGAAGTGGGGACCATCTCTATACTCTCGGCAAAGTTCTTGAAGGTGCATTGGAGTTTGCCCAACCATTCTGTGTTTTGTGGACTTGGAGGAGGCATTCGACCGTGTTTCTTGGGGAATACTGTAGGGAGTACTCCTGGATTATGGGGTATCGGACCACATAATTCAGGTGGTTTGTCCCTGTATAACGGGTGTCAGAGTTTGGTTAGCATTGCCAACAATAAATCAGACCCTTTTCCGGGGCCCCCGTCTGGAGCCAGGCCCGGAGGAGGGGCACGATGGCAAGCATCTGGTGGCTGGGTCTGCACCCATGGGGCCCAATCGGGCACAGCCCAAAGAGGTAACGTGTCAAGTATCAGGGTACTACACCGGATCGCACTAGCAGAGGTGTGAGGGAGAGAGAGTGATGTGTCTGTGCACAAAAAAAGTACTTATTGCATGTTGATATGGCTCAATCTGCCATGGCTATCTCAAAATGAAGGCACAAATATAACTCCATACACGTGCGCCTCCAAAAGATCTTCATGCTGTGGCACGTTATGGCTGCACTGACTCGCTCGCTCGCTCACTACATAGAGCCAACAACCCAAGTAGTAGTGTTGAGAACAGTCTCATTTGGGCTGTTGCTAAATGAGACGAGTTGAATAACGTGAAGAATATACAAGAATAAACATGCCTCCTGCAGCCGTGGATCTTTTCCTTACTTGACTCAGAACTTGCATGACGTCAACGGGCATGGTTACAGTAATATATATTGCCAATACAAAAATGGCATTCAGTGCAAGGTATACAATGTAGATATGATGGAGATACAGTATGTAAGGTGCAAGGTGCCACTGTTCTTCTCAGCAATGACACCCGCTATAATGCCGTATAGGGGAGTGAAGAAAAGGTCCCAAGTAGCATGGTCATGGTTCGCATGGTACATGGTTGCTAGGTACAATTTGCGAAACAATCTTTTGCGCCTCTTAGGCAATAAGAAAATCTCATCACAGCATAGACCTCCACCAAAGTTGAACTGCTCAAAAAACAATCCTGTAGCAATGTATTTGTTTTTGTCAGACCGCATTGTGGCGTGCAGCACTTTCTGCAATCAGCTGTAAGGGCTCTGACAACAATAACACAGTAGATGGCAAAAATGGCTGTTATTGTGAAGCCAGACAGAGAGAAATTGATCTGATGTCCTGCTAGTTGACCCTAAGGCTATGTCCGCACTGCAGGTTCCGATTTTTGTGACTTTTTCATAATTGACATTTTTTCAAATGCGACTTAGACCATGTTCGTATGCAGATATAAATGCGATATGTATCCAAAGCTACCGCAGTTGCATACATCCGACGTGTATCATCGTAAGGCGTGGTTTGTCGTCCAAGACAAAAAGATACGATACCGATGTGATCAAAAGTTCTTCTCATTTGAGAACATGGTCAGTGGTGTGGTACCACCTTTGTTAGCCTCCCACTCAGATGAAATGATCATCATGGACCTCGCCAACGTTGATTGTTTCGGTGGTACCGCCTTTACTAGCATCACATCCAGATGCAATGATGGTTATGGACCCATACAAAATAAAGGTGGCTGTGCATTGCTTATTTCTTAGAAGCTAAAACACAGAGTCTTTTGGAAAAAGGGCGAAAGGACGCCATTGTATGCGGGAGAAAGATGTTGTTCTAGACCCCCACCTCTGTCCAGACATTTCTCCACCTTAACATAAATGTCTTCCCTCACTCCTCCTTCCAACCATCCTCCTTCCCTGTCCAAATTGTGGTCATTTTGTCCTCAAAGGAGCACTGTTTCTCTTTGAAGTGGAGGTACCGCACAGTCTTGACTTGAAGAGTTAGCCCATCTGTCTTGGACCACGCGCCTGCTTGGGGAAACCAAGCCTTCCAGCACCTTTCTCCCACATGCAATTGAGTCCGATCATGCCTTCCCAAAAGACGCAGTCTTTAGCCTCTAAGAAATAAGCAATGCACATCCACACTTGTTTTGTATGGGTCCATAACCATCACGTTATCTGAATGTCATGCTAATGAAGGTGACACCACCCAAACAGCCATTATTGCCGGGGTCCATGACCATCATTACATCTGAGTGGCATGCTAACGAAGGTGATACCACCCAACGACTCTTGTCCCCAGTCCATTATATCCTAACGATTATCATTTAACACCACTAAAGAGTCAACCATTCCTGCCTGGACATGCCTCCTACTTTAGAAATTAAATCGACTGCATCTTGCACCATGCTCTCAGACCAGAGCTGTCCTATCTAGTCTGACTAGTGTGGTTCTCACCAAGTCTTTGTGCCTGAACTAGACTAGAGCTGCCGTATCTGGTCTGACTGGTGTGTGTCCCACCTAGTCTTTGAGCATGAACCGATGAAGCCTGCTTGAATGAGAGGTGAAACGTCTGCTATGACAACCAGAACAGTCCGGTTGCCATCGATTTCTGCTCTAAAAGATGCCATGTACAGGTGCAACATAAAATCTTGCCAGCAAAACATGAGGGTTTCCGCTTGATGTACAGTAATTGATCGTGACGCACCACCACAATAAAATAAAAGCCGCCACACCTTAAAAATGATTTTTTTTTTTTCACTTGATACCGAGGCGTGCCATGATGGGTGTGGCGGCGCAGCAGGGGGAGGTGCCGACTGATTCAGCCTGGCATAGAGACAATTTTGTGCCAAAAGGCTTTGCCAAAGGTGAGTTGAAAGCTCGCCAGCTTCAACCTGTTCTACTCTTGGCGCAAGGCGAATCGCAGCCGATCTAGTGGTAATTTGCCTGCGCACACACGTCACCAAAACCCCACAGGCTGGTTTACACAATGTCAGGCACATTTGAATGCATTTAATAATCACAACAACCACTGTGTAAAGTAACTATCTAAATCAGCACATGCATTTTAAACTACGTATATTGACTGTCCCGTCTGCCTCTGTCAGTCCGTCTCCACCTCATCTGTCCCCGAATTGCAGCCCCGCCTTTCCCCATGCTCCTCCTCATCGGTGGCCGGTGGATCTGATATGGATGTGGTTAATTGTAAATAAACGGTTCATCAAACATCTTCGATTGTGTAACCGAGAATTGCAAAAATTATCATAACTAATTGGGTAATACAAGTTCATCTCACATGCAAACACAAGTGACAAGGGCCAGACCACGAGCTTGGCAAAGCATCTTTTACGTACAGTTGCTTTAGATTTCATCCCCGTTATGCATAGTTTTTGTTTATTCACCGTGTGCCTCCGGTGCTCTGAAAGTTTTTGTTTTGTCCTTCTTCTGACATCATTGAACCTGATTTACAATACTTGTAATCTCTTCCCAGGCCACTCTTCAATCATCAGCTCGTGGAAGTCTGCTCACGTGACCAGATATTCCGCCACTGCGAGCTTGGACCTCCAGGACCTAAACATCACTTTCCGTCTGGGAGAAGTTTGGCCGTCTTCCGCTGTCTTCATCCATATTCAACCAAACTAGTAACTCGCTTCGAATGAAAAATTGTCTGTAAAATGTGACAGCTTGTCACAGGCTGAGTCTTTCATTGCCAGCATGTGTGATTGCTCACTTATGCAACTTTATTTACACATTTTGCCTGGCTCCTTCTGCTTCTTTTCTGGCAGCTAACTAGCTTGCTTTGTCCCACGGGTGACCTCCTGGTGGGTATCGCGTTCATGGGGTACATCCTAACTTTTTTAAAGTGTTACTTAACAATCTTGCTGTCATGTTATCATTATAATACATATGGCTTGTCTTCAAAACAGTATTTTTATTTTCAGTGTTCTATTCAAACATGTTATCGGTTCATGTTCTGCTGGTGTTTGAAAAAAATTTAAGTTAATAAATCAATATACTAATAAATCATAAACATTTGTAATTGTAGTATTTGTCATAATAAAAAAAATTACGCACGGCACGACGCAGTGGCGGCAGTGCAGCCCACCACCGCAGCTTCAAAAAATCCTAGCAGACACCCTGAACATACAACACACTGTATTTCCTTGAATGATGGCCTCTGCTTTAATAGGCATCCAAACATAAATAATGGGAAGACTGGGTGTCATTAAAACACAACCTACTGCCTTCACTAGAACATCAAAAAATCCTCAGATACAACATAGAATATTGTCAATAAAACACAGCACACAGTATTTCCTCAAACATTGACCTTCACGCCAGTAGACAGCATGCCCCAATCAATCAACAAGTGCAACATAAAATCTTATAATTAAAACCCAACATTCCATTTCCTCAAATGTTGGGTTTACTAAATGGCTCATTAATAAACTGGGTTAGCTACAGCAATGCCCTGGAACTATAGAAGTGCTGCAATCTGCAATGTAAGTTATGGAAAAGACTAAATTTTCTGTCATAGAAAAGTGTCATGTTAATTTTCAACATTTTTTCCCAAGAAAACTGTCAGTTTAAAAAAATCACGACCAACAGTGAACTAAAATAACATGTTCTCCGACTATCAACAACTAAGACAGGTTAGTAGCACGTCATAACTCGCGCGCCGATATCGGACTTGCCTCACCACAAATTGTGACCTAATTGTTTACCTGAAAGTTGTGCCCCTATTTGGCTGTAGTTACCTTTTAAATATAAAATCCGACAACAACATGTGAGGCCTCCTAGAGGTGGCTACATCACGGAGATCTTGTCCAAAACCTGAGAACCGATTCTTAATGCGTCTCCGGTGACCATTTGTGATACGATCTCATTTGTTTGCAGCAAACCCTGCAGCTCAGAAACAATAGTGAGAGAAAACAAAAGCATCATATGAGAAGACTCTCAAGCCGCACAGATTTTTCTGGAAGGGGAGCGTCACGCTGTGCATTTTTTCAGATGCCTTGCACAATAGCCAATGCGCAAAAATAGAGCCTGCCGTCACCATCTAACTATGTGCAATTAGCAGTTAATGGGTTCTAGACACAAACAAAAGTGCATTTCTGCAAAGTACGAGTCCTTTTCTTATGAATGGAATATTTTGTAGGACAGAAAACCTTAAAACAGCCTTTTAAATGCAGTTTGTACCAATATTAAAGCTCTGCTTAAAAATTCTCCATTTAGGTAAAAAAGAGGTCAAACCGGCTTAAATATGCATACATTTTTTTACTGGTAGGCCGTATTGAATCACATAATAGCATGATTTATTAATTTCCCATATTTTTGGAAAACTGTGAGTGAAGCCACCAAAGCTGAACAGCGGTGTGACGAGGGACAACGATACACTAAAAAAATCCAAAATAGATACACTTGTTATCTTTTGCTAATAAGACTTTGCCTGAAAAGCAATATCCTAAACAAATATACTGTTAAATCAGTACTGCATGTAAAGGAAGATTTTATTGAATGCAGTTTTGTATCGGATTTCCTCAGATTGTGTAAGTGTCAATCCCTGCCCACATGAGTTTTCCAAAGCCAACTTTCAGTGTGTCTGTAATACAATTAATTCTGTGTTCAAAATTTAACAGCGGCTCACTTCCAAGACATTACAACATTACCGTGGAAGGCTGGGAGGTGGGGGTTGTGATTTTCTCTTTTATTGGATGCGTACTTGAGTTTTTGGACTTCATAAAACAGCAGAAAAACGAGAACCTTTGGTTTTAATAATAGTAATCATTTCAACACAGAGATATTTTCCCGGGAGTGAAAGACACTGCCCTACTCAGAAAAACCACTCGATCAGCCTCAAGACTTTCCGTACCTCTAGAACACAAACAAAGATGACGTATTTGTCCTCACCGCAATTTTCTAGCGAACAAAACAAAACTCCTCCTTTGGAGAATTTCAAACATCTGGCTTTGCAAGGGCTCTGTTCCGGGAATGCATCACCGCTCTTTCGTCTGGTGATGCTAAGAGGCCCTTTGCTCCTCTTAATGGGCCAATTTGAAGACGGGCGTAAAAATAGCTGATTTCTTACTTGCTTGTTGAACTGAAGTTAACTGGAAAAGCACGTGTGTGTGTGTGTGCGTGTAGGAGACACATCACCCCCTTACAGTAAAGCCTGCTATTTAGTCATTTCTGAGCCAATAACCACACACTGACATGATTAAACACCCCAGAGACCGCTTCATATTACACTACACTTGTTTTGAGTGTGACATACTTCTGAAGCCTGCAAAAAAGTGAGTCAGAAAGCACAACACCATTAAATTTTAACTGGAAACCGGGCGCCGAATGCAAACGCGAGGAGCACGATGAATGCATAATGGCTGCAAATTAGTCAGCAAAAAAGCATAAAACTCCCCAGCCTCTTTTTCAAATGACTGGAGTGTGACGGGCAAGAGAGCTTCCGATCTGTCCTGAGCATCGTCGTCATGACTCGACAAAATCTCCTCGCAAAAACACTCATCCCTAATGGCCCCGTTGGCATCAGATGGTGCTGTGGGTGTTTTTATTTGAAAGGGTGGGCGAGTGAAGGAGCCACGTCATGGTCACTTGGCAAGCATGTAAATAAAGCCTGTGTGTGCAAATAAAGGGTGCTCTTTCATAAAGCCGGCGCTGAACCTCCATATCGCTTTTTTGCTGATAAATTGATCCGTGTATGAGTCAGGATTTGCACTAGAGTAGAAGACAAATGTTTTGTACAGAACCGCAGTGGACTGGAGCAAGCCACAAAGCTGGAGCTGACACAAAGCATCAGTCCAAACCGACTAATCCAACATGTAGGTGGAAGTTTATGTCAGCCGACCCATCAGGTCCCGGTCCATCATGTTTTTCTGATTACTAAACAGTACCCGCTTAAATCGACAACAATATACATGGTCGAGAATTTTTTTATGAAAAATGACTCATCATTATTGCTAAGCAGCGTGAAGAAACAAAAGCAACAAAACTGCTGTCTAGTTAGCTCTCTTATCTACTGAACAACACATCAGCAACAGAACCAATGTTGTAATAGCTCAAAGAAGCTAATTCTCAGTCAGTAGGACAAGTGTAACACGCATGAGTTTCACACCAACGGATGAAAGTGCATGCAGAGGTAGATAGCGCTGTGGGATTCTGCCCACTCGTGCTACCTCAATCCCAGCTGCTGCCATAAACAAGTGCCAACAAAGGCTTTGCATTTTCTTTTGTTGCTACCGGAGCGCATTTTGTTCGTGCTTTATTAAAGGATTTCTTTTGCTGCTGTTCACAGAATTCCCAGAGATCATGCAACTGTCAGCATCCTGCTGATACCCGTGGTGTAATGGACCAAACCGAACTGAATTACAAAAGGGATGGATGCACGGAGGTTAGTAGTAACAACAATAATAGACTAGATTTTCATAGCCCTTTTCAAGCAGACCAGGGAACCAATTACTCATTCACACCTCAGTCACACACTGGTGGTGGTAATGCTGGTAATTACTGTCACTCCTAGAATTTTTTAGAGGCAGAATGGGAGGTAGATCCTTTAGCCGTTAGGCTACTCTGTTATGGAACCATCTGCCCCACACTCAATCCGGGGAGCAGACACCCTCCCTTTATTCAAAAGTCAAATCCAAACCCACCTCTTTGCTAAAGATACAGTTAGAACTGACCTTAATACGCGAGGCAATTCTCTGTTTCTTGGTCTAAGACTAAGACTTCTGGCTTAATCTACCATGGATCCCTATATTCTTTCTATATATCAACCACACCGATCAAGGCAGACAGCCGCCCCACAGAGCCTGGGTTCTGTCCAAGGTTTCTTCCCAGAGGAACTTTTTCCTTGCCTCCGTCGCCAAGTGCTTGCTCATGTGGGGTTTCAGTCGGCGCTTTATTTGTAACCTTCATGTGTAGAGTCCCGTGAAATGACTGCTGTTGTGGTTTGGCACTATGCAAATAAATTCTTTGAATTGAATTAAAAATCTGGCCGCACGGTGGTTGAATGGGTAGCATTTTGTCCTCAGAGTCAGGATGTTCTGGGTTCGAATCTCCGTTGGGCATCTCTGTGTGGAGTTTGCATGTTCTCCCCGTGCGTGTGTGGGTTTTCTCCGGGTACTCCGGTTTCCTCCCACATTTCAAAAACATGCATGTTAGGTAAATAGGTGACTCTAAATTGTCCATTACAGTGTGAGTGTGTCTGGTTGTATGTCTCTGTTTGTCTATATGTGCCCTGTGATTGACTGGCGACCAGTCCAGGGTGTTCCCCACCTCCCGCCCAAAGTCAGCTGGGATAGGCTCCAGCAAACCCGCGACCCTAATGAGGATAAGCGGCATAGAAAAAGGATAAATTGAATTAAAAATACAATTTATTGACAACCACAACTTTGGTTAGCACCCTCATTTAAACCACGCAAATTTTTATAACCCTACCTCTGAAAATAATCGAGAACCGGAACAGGAATCAAAACGAGGAATCTAAATAGGTAACGATGCCCAACCGTACCTGTGATTGACACAAATCATAGTTCATGGAATTATATCTTTGGAATGTTCAAGTCAAAAGTGTGCAAAGTAGTTGCTGCTACTTGCTGTGAGGGTGACACGCTACACCTGAAGCTAGTCAACGTGCTTTCTTTGCTGTATTAAAAATGTATTGGAAAACATGTTGGGCCATCTTCAATTAAAAAAAAGAACTTGGGTAAAATGTACAGAAATGTACTTGGTATTATCATTAACCTTTTTCTATAAGTGACCCATCCATCCCTGGGTCATCTTGACCTTTGCAACCATCAATAATAAAATAAGTAGCATAAAAAACCCAAAACAAATCAATAAAAACAGAATGTTCAGTGGGAAAATCTGCTCGCCATCACCGTAGAATACAACTTAGAATACAACTTATTGGATCAATGTTGTACAAAGGCATCTTGGGATTTGTTGGATATCTTTTAACATCCATTTCAAGAACTTTTGAAGGCTAATTAAAGATGGAAGAAATCCGTGCTCCAAGTGCTTTTCTAGTTTAAGGATCCATCCATCCGTTTTCAATGCTGCTTATCCTCATTAGGGTCGCGGGGGATGCTGGAGCCTACCCCAGCTCAAAGGTTTAAAATCTTTCTGTTTAAATCCCATGTCTCATAGGCAGGGGCAACCTATATGTGTTCTCTCTTTAGATTTAGTGGGCAGGGCGTACATACCAGTGCACTCTTTAGTCTGTAAATCATGATAAGTCAAATAGAACTACTGCCATCCTGTGGTACTAATAAAAACTACGGAAAGAGGTAGCCTACGGATTCATGTCAATGTTTTTTGATCCAAACCTAATTAAAAACCCTGGCAGTTGTTAACTTTTGTATGCAACGGAAGTCATTATAGGATACTTCAGTTTGGATAAGGATACTTTCTTATAGTACAGGTACCTGTAGGTACTGTAGCAGCCCTAGTAAAGGTCCTTGTGCTAATGTATAATGTAAATATTTTTTCTGTGTGTTCACGGTCACCAATGACGTGCCTCACCTGCCTCACTCAGCTGGCTCATGGCATCTGCCAGTTTCTGTTTGTCCGCCTGTGGCCAATAGTATGATTTCCCACAAACATGTATTACATACCATGACTTTCTACAGCCTGTGTAACGTCTCTAATGTAAGTGTGATATGATTATTCTTGCTAATCAGATCAATCAATCCATAAAAAACATACAAAAGTCATATAAGAGGCGCTTGCAGTACCGCTGCATCCTGAAGGGGTGGGGTGGGGAGCGTTTGAGCTGGAAGGTGCTTATCATTTGGCGTCCTTCCACAGAGGATAAAACCTGCGTCTTTGCACCTGCACTATCCAGCAGAAAATCAAATGCATTCAATATATTTTTATAGTCTGCTGAATGAATGAATGCATTTGACTGCCGAGATGTAGGATTTTATACGTAACGTAGACTTTCACAACAAACTATCTGAACTTTTCCTGCCTGCATGTACTTGAGAGATGAGGTGTCGCAATAGTTGTCAGCATGGGTGATTTTGGTACTCTTAAAGAGACTAGCATCACATTTTTCGGATATCACATTATGGTCTACCACAGGATTCTGCTGCCCTAGGCCGCTTATTTTTTCCTACTTTTTAACAGCATCAATTACAGCATTTTTGCGACCTTTCCTTTCAATGAATGTCATTTTGTCATCTGTCCCCCTATTAGTTTGAATCTGCAGTGCCTCTGCTGGTTTCAGCCATGTGTACCATTCGGGTGGGAACACTTTTTATGAGCTCTACAACTGAAGTGAACAACAATAGCACCACGGCAGCGACGACTGAGTTACAGCCACTGCTAGCTCAGGAACAGTTTTGGACATTTCTCAGTTAAATAGTACAATTGAAGAGCAGAACAAAGGTCATAAGTCCGAGTTGTGTCCATGTATATCAGCAGCCTTCATATGAGGTAGTTAAATTGTACACCGCTTCTGCAACAACTTTCGACCAGGACCTGTCACCAATACTCTCACCGGACACCTCTTGAAGTACACACGCATAATCGAAAGGGCTTCCTATGATAGTGTTATAGCTGTACCGTATACATTATGCAATGCAACTAATGAGGATCTCTTAAGTTTATAGAAAAATACTGCAACTGTTAACTTCTAAAGACAATTTCTTGCGTGATTTGTGCAGATTTTCATCGCAACCACACATGATAAAGGCTATGTGTTAGACTGACCACTAAATATCTAAATATCATAACTCTCAGAGGATACACACAAGTGTATTCCAAGTGTGTTGCCCATAATATACCATAATTTCCGGTGTATGTGCCGCTACTTTTTTCTTAAACTCTGAACCTTTACATCTTATACAGCGGTGCGTCTCATTTGTGGCCATGTTCGAATCTCGGTACATCTCCTTTACTTGAGAACTACTAATAATTGTTTAAATACTAGGCCGCTCGCAAATCAACGAGGAAAGCTCTTTCTTTACAAGCTATAAGAGACCTCACGTAGTACTTCGGAAATCGCAAGTCATTACTCAATATAACAGTCTGACTCGCGGTATCATCTTACAAAAAAGGTTAAAATCATCACACCGCAATTTAATAGTAATGTAGCTAAGAAATGTACAGGACAAGTAGAAAGAGTTTAAAAAAAAATTTTAAACAATGGAACTACTTCCCATCATGCAGTGCTTCCCAGCAAAGCAGTTCATTGGCCATGGCTGTCAGGTCACTGCAATTATTTATTCAGCTGCCTTTGTCCACCAGATATATTTGTTATTTTAAACTCACATTGGTACTTGTCTTGTATATTTTTTACCTACCTTTTGAGTGTTACGTTGGTGTGGGATGATTCTAGCCTTTTCCATAAGATGACACAGTGAGTGAGACTGTTATATTGAGTAATGACCTCCGGCGAGTACCGATGAGTTGACAAGCTTGTTGGGAGTTTTCTCATACCTCATGATACAGATACAGAGCAACCTGGTCCTCACGGACTTGTAGGCATCACAATATATATATATATATATATATATATATATATCATAATAGGCTACCTTTAACATGTAAGTTAAGTGTTCCTTATTGTCATCATCCATTGTTTTCAATGTCTGCAATTTGGTTAGCAAGATTACACTACAGAATGCAAATTGTATGATCACATTGACAATATCTATCAACAGTTCACATTTTTTCGTGTTGCCACATGGGCTACAAACATTTGTTCAGGTTTGTTCCAGGTACAGTATTTTTGCAAGTATCTAAGTAAATCAATTTTGGAAGTAAAGATACCTCAAGAAATACCCTTGAGACTTGGCCTTGCCTCCATCCTTTGTGTTGATATGCAGACCACAATCTTGTACACCTTGGCAGAGGTCCGCAAGTGCTTCTCTAGAGCTACAGAGTATGGTCCACTCTCCCGCAGCACGTTAACGTCCACACACAAACTCTCCACTTGCATCAACCGCAAACAAAAGTGCCGTAAGGTGGCTCCAGCTTGCAGCCCGTGCACATCGGCAGGAAATGATGCAAAGGCAGACTCACATCAACACCCATGAATGGTCAGGTATGAGCAAGAAGAAGGAATGAGTTGGATGTGATGAACTCATGACACATTCACCAGGCGCTGCATTCAATGCCAGTGGAAATTCCCCTCTTGTCAAGTTCTTCGAGAGACAATACCAGCGGTTTAGTCCAAGTTTCAATCTAATCGTCTTACAACCAATGCACAAAAAAGTCCCTGCGTGACTTATTCGATATCATGCTTCACATTACTAAGACGTGTGCTATTCTACTGCAAAGTGACTCACTTCACTTACTGTGGCTGCACAGTCCTGTGAAAAAAATGACTTGTAACTGTTTTGGAATACATGGCAGCATATTAACCCACACATACCCTCAAGTTTAAAGAAATGCTCCCCAACTTATCGCAAAGTCGCGTCCATGAAAAAACGTTTTTGCTTGATGGCGGCCATGTTTTTCAAGCAATCTAGCCCAGATTGTACCAAATTCCATGGTGCTTCTGCTAAACATGCAAAAATTACAGTGGGTGTTATGTAGAGCGCATTGAGTTGTGTGAGAAATTACAAGTCAATTCCGACTTAACTTATTTGTCAGAAAAGTAATAGCACAGGCAACACAGTAGGGGGTGCATGTTTTGATGATTCTCACCTCTTTGTTCAGCGGTTCAGGAGTGGAAGTTAGCTGACGCAAACAAATATTAGGACACCCCTAATTCTGTAATATTTTACGACTTTAAACAAAACATTGCTGCACTATATTGAAAAAAACACCAAGATACTTAATCAATTAATAAATCATTGTGGGGATGTCCAAGATGCCCTCGCTCAATCTGAAAGACTTTAATTTCTCAAGACGTTTTAGACAATTCTTTGCTTTCAAAGTCAATAACTGGGGCGACCGAACGCGACCGCGCCAAAGCATGGCTGGAGGATGAGTTTGGTGTGGAAGAAGCTCCTGTAACAACAGATTTGAGCAGAACTAAGCCCTCTCTCTGACCTCACAAGCATTTTTTGATGCAAAGAAGCGTCCAACTTCATAGTTTCGTCTAGAATCACTTCCTATAAAGGTGCGCCCCCGATACTTGGCGTTGACTGCTGTATACTATGACTATGACTCCCCAAAATCACACACACACACGTGCATCAACCTTCAACAGTCCACCTGTCCACCTGCATGTGTGTGGTGGCTACGTACGTCCGTTACTTCAACTAGGAACTGTTTATGGCAGGACGTTTGGATAAGAAGAAGGCGGATCCTGTTACCTTCCTGATAGGAGTCTGGGTAAACCTCAGGTGTGTACCAACGTAATACCTTGTGTAATTAAAAACACATCAAATAAGAGCAGATCGTGCGTAAACGTAAGCATAAATAAGTCCATTTTACTTACAAGGCTTGTATAGGTGTGCATCCTCTCTTGTTTTATTAACAGCGCTCCCTTTTTCTTCACAATCCGAAATTCTGCATCCATTTGTATCTCCATCTTCCCTTCTTCTTAATACGCCATCATCTAAATGGGTTCGAAGTTCCAGACTCTCTGCATAGCCTGACATTGACAGTTACGGTAGACACTGCCCTCTCACTCTCTTTCTCCCTGTGTGTGTGTGTGTGTTTGGCGTGTGTGTCCTGTCCTGTCCTACAAAACAAAGTAGGTGTGTCTCTCATGAAACAAGCCAAAAAATGTGAGTAAAGACGAGGAAGCGCACACCCACAGACGAGCCAATGCTCTATGGGCCGTGTCACACACCGGAGCTATGTCTGTTTATTTTGAATGGTTTAAAGTAAGTTATTTGTATCCTAAGACAGGGGTATACAGACTTTTTCCACAAGAGCAGCATGCTAAAAAAACATACGCCGGAAGCATTTTTTTAATTTAAATTTTATAAAAGCGTAAAAAAAACATTTAGAAAACATATAGTAAATTAGAATATGATTTAACTCAGTAATTTAATTCAAAAAGTGAAACTTGTATACACAGACAGACACTGTATATTTCAAATGTTTATTTCTTTGAATGTTGACGACTGTGCTGTAAGAACAGCGACAGTCAGAGGATATTGTTTTTAAAAACATTTAGATGTATCACCTCTGCCCTTGAGTTACCTTAGAACGGAAAAGTAAACAAACAAAAAAACTCACTGGTTTCTTGTGACAAAAATCAGTTCATTGAAAATGCCACTTTTGAGACTACATTTATCTTAACATAAACTAATGAAATTCTTTGTTATGAAATGCGACAAATGACGTTAAATTTTTCATTTTTAGTTTTAGATGGTTCTCAGTCGGAAACGGGTGGACTGTACCCTCCGGGTTGGGAGTGAGGTTTTGCCTCAGGTGGAGGAGTTCAAGTATCTCGGGTTCTTGTTCACGAGTGAGGGAAGGTTGGAGCGTGAGATCGACAGACGGATCGGTGCAGCATCTGCAGTAATGCGGTCGCTGTACCGGACCTTCGTGGTGAAGAAAGAGCTGAGCCGGAAGGCAAAGCTCTCTGTTTACCGATCGATCTACGTTCCCACCCTCACCTATGGTCATGAGTTATGGGTCATGACCGAAAGAATGAGATCGCGGATACAAGCGGCGGAAATGAGTTTCCTTCGTAGGGTGGCTGGACTCACCCTAAGAGATAGGGTGAGGAGCTCGGCCATCCGGGAGGAGCTCAGAGTAGAGACGCTGCTCCTTCACATCGAGGGGAGCCAGTTGAGGTGGCTCGGGCATCTAGTCCGGATGCCTCCCGGGCGCCTCCCTGGTGAGGTGTTTCGGGCATGCCCAGTCGGGAGAAGGCCCCCGGGAAGACCTAGGACACGCTGGAGGGACTATGTCTCACAGCTGGCCTGGGAACGCCTTGGTGTCCTCCCGATAGAGCTGGAAGAGGTCGCTGGGGACCGGGAAGTCTGGACTTCCCTACTGAAGCTGCTGTCCCCGCGACCCGGACCCGGATAAGCGGTAGAAAATGGATGGATGGATGGATTTTTAGATTTGTCCACAAGATGGCACTACCTCTTCCCATTCAAAGCATCCAGCAAAATTTCTCCCCTTATATTCTGCAAGAGTGTCTTGTTGATGAAATGAGAGGTGTGTGCCTCACCATGTTTGGAAAGGTGCAAATGGAGAAAAATGGCTACGTTTACATGCAGTCAAGTAACCCTATCATAGTTGGAATGTTAGTAATTGTCACGATCCGGGTGTTGTTCCCGTGACAGTTTTTGGTTTTTGTTCTAGTGGGTTTTTCCTGTGTTGTTATTTTCCTAGTTTCATGTTTTTTCTCTGTTAATTACACGCACCTGTTCCTCATTTGTTCGCCTCGCTATTTATGTTCAGGTGTGTGCGCTAGTCATTTGTCGGGTCATTGTCATTCGTGCTTTGCTTTCCCATGGACCTGTTTTTGTTCCTGCCACTGCCTCGCAGCTTTATTATTAGAAGACTCTTTTTCCCACACTTACCTGCCTGACGGCCTGCTTGCTTAATCCCCGGAATCGTTTCACCATGCCGCCATGAGCGAAGCGTGACAGAATGACCCGACCACAATATTACACCCCGGACAGCGACTGGGCCAGGCTATGTTTTAAGGCGATGGAGGAGACGGCTAGGTACTCGCCGGAAGAGCTGGAGGGCATGATGTGGGGCCCAGCGGCAAGCTGGTCCCCATGGCGTCGGTGTGGCCTGGACCTCCCACATATGCGCGTCCCGTCGGAGTCGGAGAGACCCGGCGGTGCCGACCCGGAGACGTCAAAGGGGGGAGTCGCATGCCCTCCTCCGAACCTCCCTCCACCCTTCCCTGGTTCCTGTGACGGTCGAGAACGGCGTCTGGGATCGGCCTTCTGGAGGGGGGGCTAGGTGGTCCGGCTGGATAACGGAGGATACGCGGCCGCTGGCGGAAGCCGGGCCGCGCAAATGGACTCCGCCCACTCCACGTCCGAGGCAGCTTTCGTCGGCTTCGGCAGCCCAGCAGCTGCTGATTGCCGAAGCCGCTGCAGGACGCCACTCACTCCACGTTTCAGGCAGTTGCTGTCGGCTTCAGCAGCCCAGCAGCTGTCGATAGCCGCGCCTCCCTGCAGGACTCCGCCCACTCCGCGCCCGAGGCAGCTTTCCCCGGCTTCGGCAGCCCAGAAGCTGCCGATAGCCATACCTCGCTGCAGGACTCCGCACACTCCGCGTCCGAGGCAGCTTTCTTCGGCTTCGGCAGCTCAGCAGCTGCCGTTAGCCGCGCCTTGCTGCAGAACGCCACCCACTCATTATCCTCGGCAGTCTTCGCTGGCTCCGGCAGCCCAGATGCTGCAGGTCGCCGCTCCCCGCTGCAGGATTCCGCCGATCGCCCGCCAATGGCAGTTCGCGCTGGGGGAAGCCACTCCTGTGGTGCCTCCCAGGCTGTTGGTCCCGGTCCTTCCAGTCCCTCCTCCCAGGGCGTCGGTCCCGGTTCCTCCTGTGGCGCCTCCCACGGCGTCGGTCCTGGTTCCTCCTGTGGCGCCTCCCAGGGCGTCGGCTCCAGTGCCTCCTGTGGTGCCTCCCAGGGCGTCGGCTCCAGTGCGTTCCAGTCGCGCCTCCCACGGCGCAGTGCGTTCCAGTCGCGCCTCCCACGGCGCAGTGCGTTCCAGTCGCGCCTCCCACGGCGAAGGGCCTTCCAGTCGCGCCTCACACGGCGCAGTGCGTTCCAATGCTTCCAGCAACGCCCAAGGTTCCGGTCCTGCCTAGGCGTCTCCGTCCCGGCCGACCCCCGGAGGGGTCTCGCCGGCCTCGCCTTCGTCTCCGTCCCGGCCGACCCCCGGAGGGGCCTCGCCGGCCTCGCCTTCGTCTCCGTCCCGGCCGACCCCCGGAGGGGTCTCGCCGGCCTCGCCTTCGTCTCCGTCCCAGCCGACCCCCGGAGGGGCCTCGCCGGCCTCGCCTTCGTCTCCGTCCCGGCCGACCCCCGGAGGGGTCTTGCCGGCGGCCCACCACCAGTCCTCCCACCGTCCTTCCCGTCTGCTGGTGACTTTGGGACTTCTTAGGACGTCTGGAATCCGTCCTTAAGGGGGGGGTACTGTCACGATCCGGGTGTTGTTCCCGTGAAAGTTTTTGGTTTTTGTTCAAGTGGGTTTTTCCTGTGTTGTTATTTTTCTAGTTTCATGTTTTTTCTCTGTTAATTACACGCACCTGTTCCTCATCTGTTCGCCTCGCTATTTATGTTCAGGTGTGTGCGCTAATCATTTGTCGGGTCATTGTCATTCGTGCTTTGCTTTCCCGTGGACCTGTTTTTGTTCCTGCCACTGCCTCGCAGCTTTATTATTAAAAGACTCTTTTTCCCACACTTACCTGCCTGACGTCCTGCTCGCTTCATCCCCGGGGTCGTTTCACCATGTTGCCACGAGCCAAGCGTGACAGTAATAACCCGGTTGTGCTTTGAAAAACCAAAATATCCTCATATTCCGTTTTTTTAAAACCCGGCTATTACATGCGTTACTCAATTTCTAACGGGAATATTGGGTCATGTATATGCCTATCGGGATACCCCTATCAAAAAGAATATTAATTTGTGTTCTGCGCATGTTCCGTTCGAAAGGAATCTCTACTTGTAAACACGGCGACACGCAAAGCACCACACTTGCGAATTGCGTCATGACCTTCTCTGTGCACCGAGACATTGTCCATGCGTCGCTGTTTTCATGGGGATATCCCGAATGATTACCTTTACCGCAAATACAGGAATAACCCTGTTTGCTGACTCATGGAAAAACGAGTTATTCCACATGCTTCAGAAACCAGATAATTGACCTTAACCTGAATATTGACTGCATGTAAACATAATGAAGGTGTCTCACTCACACACGCACACAGCCAAAGGCATCCATGTATGTCTGTGTGTGTGTGTGTGTGTGTGATGCCAATTGCTCTACTACCTCGGGCAGCTGGCTGGGATCCCAGCAAGGCCACAAGGCTGATTCAGACGGGAAAAGTGTTAAAACACTAATTGGATTTGGTTACACACAGAATCAAACCCAATGTTAGTGCCTTGCTCGAACCTGCAGGACATCACACCCAAAGCATCTTCTCAACTCTGCAGTCAACTACACTATGGCACTTAGCCTTCAGTGCACTGAATGGTAAACAACCAAGAGAATGAGCGGAACTCTATAAAAAGAGCCAGTGTTTCCATGGTGAGGCCAGAAGCAAAGAGAGGGTCCTTCCCTGTGGCTCTGCCATCCTCCTCTTGCTATACCCCAAAGCAATGTGACAGGATCATTTGCTCTCTTTGACCACCTCCGCACTCAGAAATCAAATGTCAAGGACAGTGACAATTATCCAGGGAGAGTTCTTCAGTACATGAGTTCATACTATTGTTTGAATGCTTCAAAGCTTGTATTTTTGCATATATATTGTACTATATACATAGATTTTCCTTTAGGAAAAAACAGCCAATGACTAACATCTTCTGTCAATTAAAAAGAAAACTAATTAAAATAAACCTTTTATAACTATTATACTACTACATGTATATATGAGTTCCTTGGTGCTACAGTAAACAGGTACAGACAGACCTCCTGTGCCCTGCAATGATTGACATGTAGACTGACCAATGCAGAGTGAGTGAAGCAAGTGACCCCTCCCTGGTAAGGCCTGTCATGGTTGACGGGCAGACTGAACTATGACAAAAGAGTGCCACTGTTGACCAATGACCGATGTGATGTATAATGATTGACAAGTAGACTGACTAACGACAAGTGACTGACTCAACAGACCAATCTCTGGTACTGCGGTTTATGACTGACACGTAGAATTAAAACATGTAGAACACGTGTAATGATTGACATGCAGACTGAACAATGACTAGGGAAATCCGTTTTTCCCCCCAAATTCCATTAAAAAAAATTTCCAAACACCGTTTTTTTCATTTAATGTTTTAATTCCTTTATTTATTTATTTTTTATTTTTTTACTTTTTACACTGATTTTACCAGCATAGAGCATTATTTCAGAACTTGCACTTGCAATCATAAAATGCTTGTTTGTATTAACAAGGGGTAAAACACAATTTTAACCAAGTGAAATTCCGTGTGCCTGTGGCTGAGTGGGTAGCACATTGGCCTCACAGTCAGGAGATTCAGGGTTTGAATCTCCATTGGACATCTCTGTGTGGAGTTTGCATGTTCTCCCCGTGCGTGCATGGGTTTTCTCCTGGTACTCCAGTTTTCTCCCACATTCCAAAAACATGCATGTTAGGTTAATTGGCGACTCCAAATTGTCCATAGGTATGAATGTGAGTGTGAATGTTTGTTTGTCTGCTAGCGATTGACTGGCGATCAGTCCAGGGTG
This sequence comes from Oostethus manadensis, assembly GCA_024372805.1. Lineage (NCBI taxonomy): Eukaryota > Metazoa > Chordata > Actinopteri > Syngnathiformes > Syngnathidae > Oostethus > Oostethus manadensis. The sequence continues at coordinate 1,469,364 of QODF01000008.1, forward strand.
TACCCCGCCTCCCGCCTAAAGTCAGCTGGGATAGGCTCCAGCATACCCGCGACCCTAATGAGGAAAAGCGGTATAGAAAATGAATAAATGAAATTCCTTGTTTGCCTAAGCATACCTGGTCAAATAAAGCTGATTCTGATTTAGCTTGAGTCATACTCACTAGTCGCACTAGCATTCTCTGCTAAACTAAGCTTACGCTGCTAGCTTCTATTCACACTCAAGAGTTTTGACATTTTTTCTGAAACTTTCATCAGTGTTTCAGGTCGTCGTCTCGTCATGCTTAGTTCGGCAGGCTAGTTTTGATGAGATTTACAAACGTACTTTCTCCTCACAATGACAACAATTCATTCACATTATGTCAAATTCCAAGATTGCATATTTAACAAAAGATTTAATTTTTATTGGCTAATTCCATATTTTTTTCCGCAATTCCGTTAAGTTGGAAGGGTCCTAAATTGTGTTCCTCATGTAGCTTGACCAATGAGGAATGTACAAAGAAACCGACCAATCACTGATGTTGTGTGTAATGATTGGCATGTAGACTGACCAATGCAGAATGAGTAACATAACTCGCCAATCACAGTGGTGTGGGTAATGACTGGCATGTAGACTGAACAATTATGAGTGACAGAGGCATGTCTGACATTGTGGACTGACTAATGCAGAATCAGTTACACAACTGACCAATCACAAGTGCAATCTGTAATGACCGGCATGTAGACGAACCAATGACAAACGCGTGACACAACTGACCAATGACTAGTGTAATAATTGACATGTAAACTGACTAATGAAGAGTGAGTGAAGCAACCAACCAATCGTTGGTCCGGCATGTAAAGTGACTGACGTGTAGACTAACCAATGAAGACGTGAAGACTGACCTCTGCAGTGAAATGTCTCTCCAGTCTGACTGCAAAGATCAAGTCTGATGTCCAGATTAAGCATTACATCAGTGTCAAAATTCAAATGAATACACCTATGTATTCTAACTGACACACCTATGGCATATCATTAGCGGCCTGCCCCTTCAACCACCCACAGTCTCCAGAGTGTAGTGGCACTAACTGGGTCACAGGTGTAAGCAAATGAAGCTCCTCAGAGAACCACTGAGCTGGAAAGAAAAAGAGAACTATGTCTCCCAATTGAAGTATTTGTCTATGGTAACGCATAGCGAGGTCAGAACTGCGTTTAAAAAAAGAACCCTGCACACGGGTGACCCCTCGCCTATCATCCTGCTAAAAAAAGAGCTGCTGACTCCATGTTTGTTTCAGTCTTTTTTTAGGACAAGGAAGTGGTAGGCAAAGGTAAACCACACGGTGCGCTCCCAGCTATTCTTAAAGGTCAAGATTCTTGGAAGGGCAAACAGTCGAGTTTAATATCAGGCGTTCTCTATATCAGACTCAATCATTGATCGTGGGTGGCGTCCAGGCTGGTCCACCATTACCACCGTTACCATGGCAAATAATGCTTTCTGATAGACTTTTTTAACCCTCATTTTTGCACAGTTTTGCATGTGGGGTAGTGCCAGACCATACCCACCTGGTGGAATTGTGGTGAAAAAAGCATATTAGTTTACATTTAATAGTGATTTCATTGCAATGTTAATCTTAAGACCTAATTAGTTAGTATTTATCTTTGCTGACTGTGCCCCTCTTTGACAAGAAAACTAAGCAGTAGCATTCCAAAGTCGGTCTACCAGCACACGGCTAAGACCGCACAAAAAAAGAACAAACGTTTTATGGTGTAATATTTTTGTAGGGCTTTTTTAATGTGACCTTTTTATGATGAATTATGTTCACTGTTTGCATATGCATATTTTGTCTTCCCTAAAAAAAATCACTCACACATTTGACAAGAAATTATTACAATGTTATATATTATTTTACCTCCTTTAAACAAGTAATTTAAAAAATATATATAAACTTCTGTCTGAAATATACAAATAAATTATTCATTATACAGTACCCTCTCATTTATTACAGTTAATTGGTTCCAGACCCAACCGGTGTAAGTGCATTTTCCCGAAGTAAGATTTATAAATCATACTTTTTGAAAGTTAGAGCATAGAAAACCTGTTATTAGAGTCCTCTAGACATGAAATAACACCCATATAGTCACCTTTACCCTCGTATTGCACGTAAATAAGGCTCGTGCTCATGTGTGTTGTTATGAACGTGTTCCGACCGTGTGGAGGACTGACGTCGAGGATTCAAAGTCGAGTTTTATCTTAGCCTGTACAGTAGCTTGTGTTAATATTGTGATTATTATTATTATTATTATATTATTAAATATGCATATGCTTTGACTATTATTAGGCTGTATTCAAGCACAAAACAGCACGATTTCTTTGTATACTTTTGAAAAACCGTGATTGAGTGAAGCGACAAAATTCATAATAACTGTATTTTTTTAACCCTGTAAAAGTCAGTGTGTTTATATAACCTCAAAGTCAAGTAAAAACACAAATACACAAAACCCTTTTTGTTTACTTGCACACCAAGGGGAAAAAGTAGCACTATCTGGTGCAAACAGATGCAGTTATCTTATGTTCAAATTACGGATGTCCGATATTGGCTTTATTTGCCAATATCCAATATGCCGATATTGTCCAACCCTCAATTTCCAATTCAGATATCAGCCGATACCGATGTGTGTAACATCACATTATCTCCTGTTGTGTGGAATAAACACGTATCTGTAGTGAAGCTAATGGATGCAGCATCAGCAGTAGGCTTCTCGACATGGGTGTAAACAACATTGTACAACTCTGGTAAGCATTTGTTGTAGGGAAAAAAACAGATTCCAATATTTACATATTACCTTTTAATGCCAATATCACATCCATAATTAAAATAAGTTTTGTATTTTTACTGGGATTTTTTTTTCCCCCACAAGGAACAAATGTAGCGTAGCCATTGGGTTTTTTTTTTAGCCAAATGTTTTAAGAATGAATATCCTCTGGCAAATGATATTCAACAGCCAAAAAGGTACAAAATGTGCTCAGGATGTCTTCAAGGTTAGTTTGAACTGTTAGTTGTTTCCTGTTCCTTCAGTGTGTGTTTGTTTTGACATGAACCGCGTAACTCAAGAACAACAGCAGTTATAAATGTTAATTATTGACACATTAAAAGGTCATAGACGAGTCAACACTCTACTCTGACAGAAGCTGGAGAACAGATGAAAATGAAGGGAAATCTCAAGTATCCGGTCACATTATATGTATATTTATATGTATATATGTGTGTGTGTAACACACAATACCATTGAAGGAGGTAACGGGCACCCACTCAATGGGTGACAGATGTGGATGAAACAACAGGAAGGTAAAAGCAATAAGGAATTTTACTCACACACACACAACGATTCATCATTATGCATGAAAAATGTTCTTACTACATGTGCGTACGTGTCTGTACTGTACTGTTCCTCTGCTCACGGTGAACTCACTACGTTCCGCCTTGTTGTTGTTGCCGTCTTTGGCCGCAGTTATCTGATAACCTTCAAGATGCAGCGTATATTATGTCATATATTGATGGCATTACGCATATTTACTGCTTATGCAAAAGAACATCGCGCGGGACATTGCAAGAACAGTGGAGCCTCAGTTTTTGTCATTAGTCTTTCAAAAAGTGTGAAAACACAATGAATATCTCCCATGAGAAATAACGTCAACCCAATGAATCCATTCCAGACACCCAAAAATATGAACACATGAATAATTTTACATGCAGAAAGGAACGACATGACTTTTATCGTTATTAAAGACTAGCAATCACTGCGATGAGTGGGGTGGAGGAGAGGGGGGAGGACACTGGTTAACGCTACTCTGTTACAAACGTAACTTTATAGAGTGGAGGGTTAGAGCTGTATACTCGCTCACTTGAACTATATTGTAAACTTCGGCAGCAGGTACGTCGTCATTGCACACACTGGCACGGCTCACTGTCACGTTTTGTGTGTCTTAAAGCATTCCCCCTGCAGCATTTGTGAACGGTTCATGCCATAAAAACAATTTTGTCGTAAGAATGTCACCTTTGTGCTTTACAATTAGTTATTTCTTGAATTCAATAGTAATTCTTCACTTTCCTTATCAAAGTTCTGGTACATGCAACTTTCTTTGCCGTCGTCTTAAACTAAAAAACAAAAAAAAAACAAAAAAAAAAGCAGCACAGATTCCTCTGAGACTCAGAAATACTGTGCATTCTTTGAAGAAATGAATAAACCATGCACCCACACACACATAGTCAAGATGATTCAAGGAATCCCTGGCTGGAATCTGTCTTTTGTGTCCCAACTCGAAAAGAACCACTATCCATTCTTCACAGAGACAGTCACCAAAGCGTGGCTTTGTTGGGCGCTCTTTGTTTTAGGAAGCATCATTGCTGCATTGGACAGCTTCTCCTCTTCCTCCTCCTCATCATCTGTGGAGGCGCACTGTTTGTCGTACGATAACCGAGACATGTGTTTAGAAATAATTTTCTTCAAAATCTGAGGTTCCACTGTATTCAAAAATTAGCTGCAGAAAAGTAAAGTTTCAGCGATATAACTAAATTTAAACAGGTACATTTCCCATGCATCAGATTCAGTTGGAAACTCATGACTGTATATATAACATTTTTCAAAACGTTCAAAAGTAATAATAATTTGGTGTGCATGCAAAACATAACTCTTTGTTTGTATGTTGCACAGAACCAATGTTGTAGCGACCAGGTAAGGCGCAAAAAAACGGAGCCAGCGTTAATATACTGTATCTGATGAGTTCAATGAAAACAACACCACATTGAGTGTAATATGCATGAGCTTAACAGCGCAACTAACATTATAAAGCGCATGCAGAGGTCGATAAAGCTGTTGGAGTTAGCAAAAAGGGTGGCGCTCACCTAGCAAAACTACTTTTGAGGTAGTACTTGGTTTGTGAACCATCGCGCTAGATTACCATGGTTTGTGTTTAACATCATGATTTGTGTGGAATCTCAGCAAGGCAAGATAGACCAAAAACCAACAGTGTGATTTTCTGTATACTGCACTGCGACACTGCTCACTGTCTCACTGTGCCGACTGCATTCATTTACGCATCTTCCTCCATGTTGTGCCTGCGTGCAAACATTAAATCACAACAACAACAAAAAAATGCCGAAGTTCATTGTGAAAAGGGAGTGGTCACAAAAACAGGTAGAATCATGCTAACCCGCCCACACGCATGCATTTTTCCCGCGCCGCAGCCACACACAACCGAGTTCAGGGTGTAGACGCACAAAGAAACATTAACCACAGCCAACATGGGCGCACAAATAAAACTGATGAGGCATCGTCGCTTGGTGTTGGAATTACGGATTCCACAAACCAACTGAAGCAATCTTACACACAAGTACACAAACACCCGCATTCAGACCTTCGTTCCAGGAGTGCGTCATTCCGGTGCCGCCTGCTAATTTGAGCCCCGCACACACTCACTGACCTCCAGCGGTGCCTGTAGAAAGAGGGAGAGAGAGAACATGGTTACATAAGAAGTCCCTGAGAGATGGACAGCATCTCTTTACTGCCCGCCCTTGGTTATCAACAGTCAGCTGGGGGGTGGGGAACACAGTTATGTAAACACCATAAATAAAAATTATACCCATTGAATGTGTTTTCAAGAGACCAACTGAGCATTGCAAGAAATGTCAAGTTCATCTGAAGTACGGGGGTTGAACTTTGGGGATGAAAACAGCGCCGCCATGTGGCGTATTTGTCCGAAAAATACGCGCACAGGCAACACAGCAGGGGTGCATGTTTCGAAAAATGTTCACCATTTGTCGTGTTTGCCCTTACATTTTGCTTGTTTCTCACGCAACCTTGCTCAAATTTTGACACACCTGACATGGGTGTGTCAGGTCCTTCAAGGTGGCTACCAAATTTTGTGGCGAGTCAAGTAGTGCACTGAGCTGTGTGGCGATTTTCAAGTCGGTCCGACTTATGCGGGTCAAACATTGTAGTTTATTAACTGCACCACCATGTGGTTTTATTTGCTAATAGCACGAGCGACGCAGTCGAGGTCGGTAACGCAAGATGGAAACAATATAAATTTGCTTCCTTCGATAGAGATTCTAATTCTATGACACGTTCTTGACACAATTTAGTCCCGGCCTGCAAAATTGAGAGCGACAAGCTGCAACGTTACCCTGTGATTGCCCGGCGACCAGTCCAGGGTGTACCCCGCCTCCCTGCCCAAAGTCAGCTGGGATAGGCTCCAGCATACCCGCGACCCTAATGAGGATAAGCGGTAAAGAAAATGGATGGAAGCTGCAACGTATCGTCAATGTAATAACTAAACTTGGCTGAAAACAAACAGGAGGAGCTGGTGAAAATCATTTGGACTTCGGGTCTATGTAAAGCTGTTAACGTAATTCCCTGTGTATAAACCGCTACTTTACATAGATAGCTAATATATGGTGGAGTCCTGGTCGTGGCGAATTGGCGCCGAAAGTGATAACAAAGGGAGACTGGTAAGGTGTGTGGTAAAGGAATTGTGGGGCTGTTTGGTTCAGACGCTAGAGAAGACCAAGTAGTTTTAGTGTGGAAGGAGGAGGATGATGATGGCAATGACAGCGACTTTTCTGGTGGGCTACTGTTTAACCAGCCGTGTTACACGCACTGTTTTGAAAAAAGCACTTATTTCATTAAAGGTTAATAAATATGTGTGTGTAACGTTTTTCTGTGTACCAGAAATACCACGTTACGACATGGTCACCGGCAACTTGTAAACTATGGAATAACAGGAGTTCCAAAATGAAATGGAAATATATGCAGAAATATAAAAATAATCAATAATACAAAAATACATAAATATAGTCATATTCTTTTTCCATTTTGTCTTTGCTTTTTCAGTATTGTCTAAGTTTTTTCCACTGAGTCATTGATTTTCCTGTTTTGTCATGTCCATTTGCTTTTTCTCATTGCATTTATCCATCGTGTAGGACGTTCACGCACAATTAAAGATAATTAAAGATAATTAACGATAGCTACTACATAGCCACTCAGATCAGGTATAGACTAGTCACCTTCCCCGCCCACAGCCTTCTATTGCCTTTGCTTTTTGTCGCCAGCTTGATCCGGTAAACTACATACTATACATTATGACAAAAACAAATGTTAAGGAAGCTACTGTATGTAACCTGTTCTGAAATGGTTCTCTTACAATGTATATGCCCCAAAATTCTGTTATATACATATATCATTATTGCAAGAGTCTGGATTGTATATGGCAAAATTAATATCTGGTCATATTGCCCATCCCTAGTCGGGTACGTGTTGTGACAAATAGCGTATACATAATATAATACATATTATAATAACAGTCTTTGGAAGAAAATAGAAAATCACTGCTGGAATCACAGCCGGACCGGGCCAACACTTTCTTGTAGTACACAAAAAAAAAATACTGAAAAGTGTTGTTAATGAAGGGTTTTTTTTAGCAACTTTTAGATTTTATGATTTTATGTACCCCACTCTCCAGTAAGTGTTTAACATATCAGATTGATGGAATTTGATTTATTGCTAAATGTATGTAAGCTGAATATTACTGAGAGAAAAAAAAGGCTTAGTTGGAGCATGTCGGGTATTTTATCTGTTTCAGTGTCTTGTGTGTTTCAGCTGACTGAGACACCACAAAGCTTAAGATGTTGGATCTTGTAAAATGACAGAGAATAACAGTGACAGGAGGTGGTTCCGGCAGCAAGGATCCTCCACAAACCGGGACGTGCAGCAGTGCTGTCAATCCTGTTGCCCCTGGCCCGTGACATGAAACGATTTATTGTCTCGTTGCCTGAAGGATATGGGACTACTGTCTAAAATCCAACTGCATGAAGATGTCATGTAGTGCACCCCCATGGGCATAAATGGTATAGTCTAACGATGACAGCGCTCATTATTTTGACAAGCAACTCAAAAGGATATCTTTACTGACGTAATGAACGGCATGTACACCGTGTTCCTAAATGGCGCTTAACAACAACCACGCATGTTGCCAAAGAATGTGCTTCCTGGCATCGGCCCGACTCTCTTGAGTGCTCTGTGCACACTTGGTATATGACACACACAGACACACACATTTCTCAGTTCCCTATTATTGGAATATTTACATTTTAATGATGTTATACGAGTAAGAGCCTGGTTTATGACACAAACAGTTTGCACCTCTTTTAAGTTGCACTGCATTTTTTTTTATCGGTTTGTATGACGTGATCAACACAAAAACCTTCTTGGTGGACATGATACCACTAGAGGAGCCCACTCCATGTACAGTATACCCCCATCACTTCACTGAGGCCTGCTTTGTTAAAAAAAAAAAAAAAAACAGGCTTTTCTAAACATCTTGAAATAAAGCCTGGAGCAGTCATCTGCAGACGTGAGAAGGGTAAATTGTATTTTGGTTTCAATTCAGCAAATAGGATAACTTAGCATTGTCGCTGGAAAAATGTGACGGTAATGTTAGCATTGTAGCTCTCAAAGCTTGTTAATGTTTGTGCCCTCCTGTCCCACTACTTAATGTTATGTTGTTGTATGTGATACATGGCCCCTATTACGCTGGGCAGTGCAGATTCAAGTGTATCTGCAGAAAATGATAAAAGTGCATACCAGCTCTTTTTCAAAGCTCCACACTAAAACAATGTGTTTTGATTGCAAATGTTTTTGCAGAAGTTAAGTAAGGGTCAAGTAAGATTCCAGTAAATTTTGCGTGTGATCAGCATCGGCAGGGGGCCGCAAGGTGGTCGAGTGGGTAGCACATTGGCCTCACAGTCAGGAGGTTCAGGGTTCGAATCTTTGTTGGGCATCTCTGTGTGGAGACGTGCATGTTAGTTGGCGACTCTAAATTGTCCTTCGGTGTGAATGTTTTTTTGTCTATATGTGCCCTGCGATTGGCTAGCGACCAGACCAGGGTGTACCCCGCCTCTCGCCCAAGGCCAGCTGGGATAGGCTACAGTGAATCAGCATCGCCATCTGGAACCAGAAATTTCCAAAACAAGCTAGATAAAACAGATTCTTCGGCTTGAGGAATAATACCTGAAAACATCTAATAAGTCAGGCATAGTTGGAAGCCAAGTCATATGGGAATTACATTACCCATGCAGAGCTTTTTGTACTGTATATATTCAGATAGAAAAAATAAACAAGTAGCACTGTCCTCTTACGCTCTGCTCTCAACAGTGGTCTGATTTTCCCATAAATCACATTAAGGGAGTTGTTTTCTCGGATGTGAACACTGCTCAGGCACGTGGGTTGTGTGTAAGTGTTTGTGTAGGTCTCTGTGTGTGTGTGTGACTATTTCTCTTTCATGAAACCCTCAGGGAAGTCATTTGATTCTGTAACCTAACACCCACTCCGGTCCACTGCATGCTTTACGACACTTACGAGACGTAACACAACTTATGAACTCTGGCGCTTGTTCAAAAATGTTCTTTTATCTCTACATGACTGCTTGCTCACTCAGGTTTTGTTTGTGCTAAACTAAAAGGAAGCAACAGAAGACTTTAGAATTATAGTAGAATTTTAAGTAATTCATGCAACTGAGGCACAGCCCCTGCAGTGAATTTAGATAAGTTTTACAAATCTATCGACTATATAATACTGACCAGCCTTACTACAATCCTTGTAGTTTTACAACATTTATGGATTTAAAATCATGGCCAAACCTCACAGACACACAAAACAGGTTTTACTCACGCCCAAAGATTCACAATCGCTGTGGTTTTGAAATACAAAACATAATTTACAAACTAATACATTTTGTTTTGTAAATAAAAAAACATCAGAAACAAATGTTTAAATGTTTTGGACATACAAATAAACACAATTTTCAATTACAAAAAATATTCCTGAAGTTATTAGAGTTAACTAGAATTATACAATAGAAAAACTGTAGACTTAAACAATGGTTGCATTGTTACTTCAATTTTGCACAGGCAGGTTGCCTGGCAACCTTATCAAGCTTGCGGCTGCTTGCACACGTAGAACACACACACCCACAAGCTAGAGCCAGTTAGGCTCAGACACATAGTCACACATACTGACCCACTCAGGAAAGGGAAACACCCCTGCATGAGCAGGACTCAAGAATAGTATAACATGATAGGCACTTTGTAGTTTGAGATCCCCCTGCTTCCTCTTTAAAGGACAGAGGTCCAGTACTGTACTTTGTGATCTTCCAGATCGTTTCTTCCTTAAAAAAATTGAAAATACAGAAAAGCGTGTTTGACTTATCTCTTCTCCGGAAAAACAATCTTGAATGTATACAAAAACATTTTTCAATCATGCAAAAAATATAGAAAGTACAGTACAAAAGAATTTCACAACTATTGTCACTTATCTTCTGCCTTTCAGTTCCACCCACAAATGCACACTATGAAATTGTTACGTTGACTGCGAAAGACGCCATTTAGCAGAGGGCGTGCATCGAGCAGACATGGTGGGGAAGATTCTGGTTGGCATGAAGGTGACTTGCACTCTATACTGGCACACGGACGGGTCAAAAAAGTGAGACCAAAATGTGGTGCAGGTCCTGCCATGTCCCCCTGCGTGCAGGAGAATGCTACAGAGTCTACCACACTAAAATTAGTACTCTTGAGTACATACTGTAGATGCATGCGTGCACGCTCTGTAAATAGTTTACACACACATAGTTTACGCACGCAAACATCTGTAAATAGATATTTTCATTATGTTTGCTGTGTTCTAAATATGTGTATAAATGTTATTTTGTCATCAAAAGCCTTTTTTCCGTGTTCTTTTTGTTGTTTCATAGAAGTAAACAACTGCTCAGATGTTTGAGGTGTCACTAAAACAAAAAAATATGGACATCAGTCACCGTTCTACTTAAATTTGCTTCTCTGCAGAAAAAGCTAATTATCTCAGTTTTTTTGGTCAAAATCATGTGTTTTCGCTGAAACTACCCTAAGTTCTACTGCCGATTTCTGAAGAACCATAAAGGCTAGAAACAAACTTTTTTTCTGATGAAAGAAGAGAGTCTTAAATTTCTTTGTTCGATCTTTAGGTCAATGTTTATGTAGCCCTAAAGCTCAAAATTCAGTGGGTCTTGAAAGTCTGGCAAAAAATGGCCCAAAAGTCTCTGCTCTGAAAATGGCTGGCAGTTAATGGGTTATTACACATTTTGTGTCATAGATATACAGGTATATGACACAAAATAAGACCACCCAGCTTGCCTTTTTGACATATAACGTTCTGCTCAAAACTTAAATAAATGAATTCTGTTTTGCAATTCACTCGTCTGCTTAGCCCTTGGGGAAGAACTGTGATGCATTCTTGGCCTCTTACCCAAGAGCGATTGTGTCTTGTCATGCAATTTCGGCTGTATTAACCATGACCGCAGTCTTTTTGTAAACCAGTTGCCATACTGCCCTGTTGTACACCAGTAATGCAGCAACAGTGCATTTGCCTGCTGGATACATAGCCCTTCATTTCATGACTTATGCCAGGGGTGTCAAACTCGTGCCACGGAGGGCCGAGACACTGCAGGTTTTCTTTCCAGCCGGTCACTAAAGCAGGTGATTTTAATGATTAACACCTCCCTCAATTTAAGGGAAGGAGCTCGTCAATTAAAATCACCGGCTGGAGAGAAAACCCGCAATGTCTCTGCCCTCCATGGAGTTTGACACATGTGACTTATGCAATCTGTCTTCCTCCCTGCTGCTATAAATAGAGCAAAATGATTCTACTAAATTTAATTAGTTGCTGTTTCAAGTTTCAAGTAATTTAGGGGCCGACGCTTGAGAGGGGTCCGAGAAGAGAGGGTGGCTATAGTTTAAAAAATGGTACAAAAATATGCAGTTGTAATTGGACACATGAATAGTTCCTCCCTGCCACAGCAGAACCTGTTTAAGTCCACAACACGTCTATGTTGACCAGCTCATCAAGCCGCCGTCCAGAGTGTTTATGTAAAGATGACCCAAGTCGCGAAACGCAAAAAAACCAAACATGTACGAATAGACATCATATGGCATCAGGAATGTGACAAAAGTTGAGAGCAACAACCAATCACAAGCAACTCTGTGCTTCCGGTGGCTCCCGCCTGCAAACTGCCAGAAGTCAGTTTCAAGGCAGCCTCAGAATTGGATATCATCAGGCACAAAATTGGACATCCATGCGTGCAAACGCACCACATGCATGATGTGTATTCAGTATTCTACTCAAGTGTCAATTGAAACAATCTGCTCGTACATTCTTCTTATTCTTCGACATACATTTTCCACCGTTTTTGTTGACATAAAACTCCGGCCAAAGTCACAAGTAAATATGCAATGTTAAAAAAAATTTCGACACCCCTGGAACTGGCTGACTAACATCAAGGTTCGACTATAACCACTTGGATTCAACGTTCACGTATCAATGCCTGTGCCGTCCTCGCAACACGTGACTGTACCGCTATTTTAAGTGCTTTGAACACATAGAAATACTCACAAAGAACAGCGTTTTCCAAGGCTCAAACGTTGTAGAGCAAACAGGTGGAGATCAAGTGTAACAACAAGTGTATAGCGTGTAGGACACGCACACAATATACTGCTATTGCTGGCGTTTATCTGTTTTTTGTCTGTTTGTTTGTCTTTAGAATAACTTGAAAAGGTCAGAATGGGTTTAGATGATATTTTCAGGACTTGAAAACATTTTCCAGAAATGGGAAATAGAAGAACTGATTTTGGGGGTGATTTGGATCACCAATTGCAAAATTGGACCATTTTCGGTATTTGTGCATATGACTCCACAAAAATGGCCAGAGAAGTTGGGGACAAAAAACTACCGGACAAGTTTCCAACAGGCTCTACAAAGTATCAAAGACTGATCTAGACAATTGAATAATTCCGGATACTATGATCCAGAATATGAAAAATTAAAAAACCTTTGGAATTTTCACCATAGGAAGAGATTTTATGTCTGAGTAAATAATTTCACAGTAGCAATATTGGAAAAAATGTATATTGTAAGAAATATTTACCTTTCATGACATTGTACTGATGCATTCAGATATTATTTTATGAATATTGCATGAACCCGCGACCCTAAAGAGGATAAGCGGTATAGAAAATGAATGAATGAAAGAATGAATATAATATTAAAACCATTTAAGACTGTATAGTGATTTTATGAGTATTTTATGAGTAAACAAACAACGAAAATGTTCTTTGCAGCTTGCATGTACGTTTGTCACTGATATAAAATTCTTTAAAAACTGTGGGATTATTATTTTGGTGTGGATTCCAATATGGCACTTGTCTGCGAGTGCTTTTCTAGTTGTCTACATAAGTATTATTATTTTGTATTCTGATTGTTTAGATAATTCAGATTTTAGATAGATAGATAGTTTAGATTCTGATAGCTTTGGTAACACTGTAAGAACGGAAAAAAGTAAAAGATCCATCCATCCATCCATTTTCTATGCCGCTTATCCTCATTAGGGTTCGGGGGGGTATGCTGGAGCTCACACTCACGTTCATACCCATAGACAATTTCATGCCAGTCGCCAATTAACCTAACATGTATAAAGAAGGAAAAACCTTCTTTTATTCGGCTGCTACAGTACATGTAGGCCATATTTCAGCAGTATATATATATCTATATATCTACATATAAATTCATTGTCTTCAGTAAATAACATGAATCCGTTTAATCAACAAGTACTTAATTTTATACCCAGCTCTAGTGCGCCGAGCCCCGCCCACCTCTCTTGCTCACCATCACGGCTGACTTTCTCCTCCGCGGCATACTACACTCTGTTCCATTCATTTGCGGGGCAGAGTTGGCAGTCCCGTGCAAATCCAGTGTCCTTGGTTGCTAGCTTGTGCTTCACCATCAAAGACTGTCTACTGACAAGAAGAGCACTCACTCTCTAAAACTTTTTTTTTGGAGAAGATGTCTAACTTTAACTTTTAAACCATAGCTCTTTTCAATTTTATACTCTACATTTTAAACCTGTGAACTCATTTACACATTTTAAAGCAACTAAGAAATCACATGAAACCACCGTCTTTGACACAAAGACATGGCAATGCCTACATGGAAAAGCTGAGGAACAGCTCATATAAATTAAGCACATATTTATGACTGGAACGTACCATTTGTGATTGGGGGAAGCGATTCCATCATGACGACAGAAAGAAAAAATAGTAGAGATGCCTTTACATTCTCATAATGCATCTCTATCCAGACCTGCACCAAGATGAGAAGGTGACCCTCAAAGTAACTGCACTGTTTCTGGTATGCCTGTGAATATTCTCATCCACTGGTACCCCTTTGAGGCGAATCACCCATTTTCATTTGCTTGTTTGTTAAGCCACATGACACACACTTGCAGCACTCTGTGTGTGCACTCGCTAGCGCCCCACCTCCCCACACTGGGAAAAAGAAACTGAATGACTGACAGGAGGGTTCACTCTCTGCGTTCATTCCGCTATACAACCAACGTGCACTCATGACTTGAGTGTTTCGTATTGTGGTTCTGTCATGGCACACACTACACTAGAAAAGGATAGAGTATATAGTATAGACTATGTAGTAGAACGTGTAATTATCAGCAGTGTTAACTATTGTCACATAGCAACTATTGTCACAAGACCAGAGAGACTATTGTTGTTACAAACTGTACCGTAGTGAGGAATAATTGGAATCTATTCCTCTCTGATTCAAAGGTTATCAACCTATAATGTGCTCCTGTAAATAGTTGAAGTGTGAAAAGATAATCTACTTGAGTGGAGTTGATAAATCATCTTCTGCGATCTTCTCGGCCTTTTCAAGTTCAGGCTGCTGCACGTCCCGAAAAACGTAACAGGCATCTTCCACAGCGCGACAAAAACCTTTTGCCCATTTTTGAAAAAAATCTGGCGAGATGGAGTCACAACGACCTGTCCATCATGTTGCACAATCGGATGGTGCAATCTGGCAGAGAGCAAAACAGCTACAAGCTTGAATCCAGACACGTGTGCATACTAACTTATAAGAACCCTGGCAGTCACAATTTTTACCCCAAGTACCAACTCAAAAATATTTCTTTATGTGTATATTTACCACCATTTTTGCTGTGCCCACTTATCATCACCGTTTAGCTCTGATTATGTGGGATGGTAGTTAATATCAATATTTCAGCAAAGGAAAATTATACTGAAATTCATTTTGAATAAATCTTTGTTTCACATGTTGTGTATGTTTATGCATATTTGGAAAAATATCCGCCATTCTTGAGTACCACTAAATTGCTCATTAAAGCAACGACGTTGTGTTAATCCATTCCATTTTCCTCCGCTTATTCGGGTCCGGGTCGCTGGTGCAGCAGTCTCAGTAGGAAAGTCCAGACTTCCCGTTCTCCCAGCTCATTTTCGCCGCTTGTATTCGCGACCTCGTTCTTTCGATCATGACCCAAATCTCATGACCATTAGGTGAGGATGGGAACGTAGGTCGACTAGTGAGAAATGAGAGTAAATGAGAGCTTTGCCTTCCAGCTCAGCTCTCTCTTCACCATGACAGTCCAGTACAGCGACTGCATTACTGGAGATGCTACACCAATCCGTCTGTCGATCTCACGCTCCAATCTTCCCTCAATCGTGAACAAGATCCTGAGATACTTGAACTCCTCCACCTGGGGCAAGACCTCACTCCCAACCCTGAGGGTACAGTCCACTCGTTTCCGACTGAGAACCATGGATGCCTCGGATGCTGAATGCTAAATGCTGAAGGTCACAGCCTGATGAAACCATCAGGATCACATCATCTGCAAATAGCAGAGACAAGATCCTAAGGCCACCAAACTGGGCTCCCTTGACTGCACCCAGAAATTCTGTCCAGGAACGTTACTTACTGCTGGCAATGCGAACCAGGCTCCTGCTCCGATTGTACAAGGGCCGAATAGCACGTAGGAGCACACCACCAATCCCGTACTCCCGGTGTACCCCCCCAGGATACCACGAGGGACGAGGTCCAATGCCTTTTCCAAGTCCACAAAGAACATGTAGACTGGTTGGGCAAACTCCCTTGCAAAGATGTAGAGCTGGTCCAGTGTCCCGCGACCGGGACGAAAACCACATTGCACCTCCTGTAACCCTTCCCTCCACCACCCTGGAATAGACTTTTCCAGAGAGGCTGAGGAGTGTGATCCCCTATAGTTAGATCACACCCTCCGGTCACCCCTTGAGTTGATGTTGTTGAGTTGTGTTAATCCGCCGGATAAATATAGTTTTTCGTGTTAGCTGCTACAATAATAATATTGCTGTCATTTATGTAAATGGAACACTGTTGGCATTTTTTAGGGTTTTTTAGGGCTTTATGATCAAAATAGCTGCCTCCCATATAATGCAATGTTAGCTAGGCTCATACAAACTGTTTTCTGGCTTCAGAACGCACAGAAAACAGAAATAAATATGTGTTCATGTTTCACATACAGATTGTGGATGATGGGCAAAGTCCCAAAAAGTGCAGTTTTCCTTTAAGGGCCTACAGCGAAAACACTGATCAAAGATACTTTATTTGAGAAACACTCTCCTGTCTTTTTAGGACCTGTGGTTTTAGGAAATGCGTTTTTCAAGACTGCAAAACCGCTAGTCAAAGATCCTGTAACAGGAGTAACACGATCACTCTTACTGCAGTGAAAAATGTTTAGAAATTGCGGCTGCAACATGCGTGAGTATCACTTAATGGATGCGTTTACTACATGCAGCACGCTCACTGCTAGTCTCAGCATACTGTCCCTGGGTGCTGCTGCAAAAGTCACTGTTGATAAATGATTGCACAGCACAGCAGTGCCACATATAAGTGTGTGTGTGCGTGTGTGCGCGTGTGAAAGTGCCACGTCGACTAATGCAGTGATTGATTACCCACAATGAGAATACGCTTTAAAATGTTGTCTGAGGGTTTTTTAGGGTTGTGGGGGGGGGGGGGGGGGGGTTGGAAGGGTTTTTTAGGGCTGTTGTTCTTGTTAAATGTGCGCCGTCCATTTATAAAGTAGAATTTGACTAGAGTGAGGAATAATACAATGCAGTTTGATCAAGACCTTTTCCCTACAACTGTTGTTCCACTCATGAGTTTGGTGTGCATCTGCGGCTTATTAGGGCTTTGCTGAAGAAGCAAGTCACACAGCTTCTAGAATGACTCAGTATGTGAAATTGATTGCCGTCAATAAAGTCGTCTTTTATTCTAGTCTTAAGAATTTACATATAATTTAGGCCTGATGAACACAAATACGGACATTTTTAAAAATGCACATCGGGTAAGGCAATTTTAACCAATCACAGGCGATGACGTACCATTGTTTGTCAATGTAAAGCCAAAGTAGGCATGTTTACTCATATATACATTATATATACAGTATATATTTTGTCATCCACACGGATATGCCGAAGCCGGAGTTTTTACAAATCTTCACCCTGGCCAGACTTTTCCAAAAGCTCTGTTTTGAAGGCAAAACCTCTGTTTGCGTGAGGATGAGAGGCCAAAACGTGCAGAAAAATATGCGTGATGATATGTATTAATTATTCTCAATTTCATTATTCATTTTCAATAATCACGTTTATAATTATATTATTATTTTGACATCTCAAACTACCTCATATAATCTCTGTGTGGAGTTTGAATGTTCTCCCCGTGCTTGCATGTTAGGATAGTTGGCAATTCTAAATTGTCCGTAGGTGAGAGTGTGAATGATCGTTGTCGTATCGTTTGTCTGTATGTGCCCTGCGATTGGCTGGAGACCACTCCAGGGTGTACCCCGCCTCTCACCCACAGTCAGCTGGGATAGGCTCCAGCATACCCCAGCGACCCTAGTGAGGCAAAGCAGCATTGAAAATGGATGTATGGACCTCATAATAACTATGCATAGTAATTGTCTGTGAAAAGCATGTACATATATATAAATACATATATACATACAGTACATACACATATAAATATACATATAAAAGTATATAGTATTTTTTACACAGTACCTTTATTTATAACAAATGACACAGCACTACTACTGTTCTAAAAAAATATTTAAATATTTTATAATAACAGTAAAAATTTACTTATAATGGAATTTTACAGGCTCAGAGTGGGCCTGTTAGCCGTTAGCACTGGCTGTTATTAACCTTGATACAGTACTATATACTGTATATAAGTTGATCATTTACTTTGTGTCTCAGTAGTAGTGTACTACATGTATTACATTCATATTTTTTGTTTATTGTTGTATAGCTGCCGTATGTTTTTAAATAAAGCAGGTAAGGTTTTTCTTTTATTCATTACAATTCTTCTCATCTTTTCTCTCGTTCTCTTGTCGTCTGGTCTCTTGCTTCTTCCCTGTTCCCACGGCAACTCGTGGCTATTGGTTACATAATGCTT
Source organism: Oostethus manadensis (assembly GCA_024372805.1). Classification (NCBI taxonomy): domain Eukaryota; kingdom Metazoa; phylum Chordata; class Actinopteri; order Syngnathiformes; family Syngnathidae; genus Oostethus; species Oostethus manadensis. The sequence goes on from QODF01000008.1 coordinate 1,487,718, forward strand.
GCGTTGTCAGCTTTGTGTGTGTGTGTGTGTGTGTGCTTTAAGCTGGCCCCAGGCTTGGGAAATCAAAACGTTCAGGTTTTAATAGCTTCTAGGCTCATGTGAGTGCATTTACTAATAGAGTTAACACAGCCTAAAGGGCACAGAAAGGGTTTTTTTCCTCAGTATGACATGTAAGCCCATTCAAATCATTCTACGAAATTTGGTTGTCATGGCAAGCCTTTATATAAAGTTATGCATGTTTGAAAAATTCAGAATTCAGTATTCAGAATTTGCGCCCGCAGGAACTTTAAAGTAATTACTTAGCTGACCTCTAGGGGGCGAAGCGATTACGTCATATCTGCTACAAGTCAGAATCAGCCCAGGTAGTCAACATGGAGTGGAGTGATGAAGGAAGCAGTGATTTCGAGGATGTTTTTGTCCACAGCAAGTCGCATTTGGAGGTTCAACCTTATATGTTTGAAGCAGTCGTACACCAGGAACACGAGGACGAGCACGATTCCTAAATGAACCAATATCGTCCCTGATATCAAATCGGCAACCACGAACAGTAATATGAATCAAATCATTGTTAAAACTAGTCAGTGTACCTCCAGTAATTATTTTAAAAATCAACATTTGTGCAGATGGGTTTTTTTTTGCCTTTATTTTTCTGAAACAAATTATGTACTATTTAATACATGTTTTGGAGTAATGCGAATACATAGTAAACAAATAGTTGAATAATTGATTTTTTAGTTCAAGATAACAAAATTATGAGAATATAATAGTACAAAATAAATACCTTTATTAAATACTATTTGTGTTTTTTTTGGCAACATTTAAATTGTACACTACTTTATTTACCAAGCAGATCTCCACTCAAACAGTGTGGCCATGGTCTTTGTACTAATTTGTGCTCATTTGCCATTATATAAAGAAATAAAGCCTGAATTGAACATTTATAATCAAATATTATAAGCAAACATTCTTTGACACTTTTGGTGATCTACTTAAAGGGATAGTTTGGATATTTTGACATGAAATTGTATGACATCCCCATCATTAGTGTAGTCCATCAACAGTGACTTACACTCCAATTCTGCTGGGGCTACATATGTAAAAGTTTGGCTTCACAAAACTATATCCATTCAAAAGAGAAATACGTTTGCATAATAAAAATGCCTCCTCAAGAAAATTTCCCCTTCACAAATTGCTGAACTTTACTTTTTCCTTCCGTCTTACTGCTGTCCACAAAAGGCTGTCCATTGATGTGTAAGCGATGATCTCGTTTGCTTATGTGTTCCACGGCGGATGAAGACGCAGTCGTCAGAGCAAAATTGTTTAGTGACATTGAAGACGTCGGGACATATCTGGTGAACATCATATCCATTCCCTGTGGGACAAAAACATTGCTTGTTTGTTTTAAAAACAAAATGTCATTGTGATAAAAAGTCACATTTGGCGTCCGAAGACGAGAAGCTAGGCGGATAACTAGTCGCCGGTGACGGGTAGGTAAAGCGTGTAAACAAAGATGCATGAAACGTCAAACAGCAATACGGGACCAATTGCTTCCCTTGTGGACTCAACACAGGTCTTAGCAACCATACATGACACACATACAGTACGTAGGGTTTGCCGTTGCACTGCAATCGTTTTTTGTTATCGGCCTTGAACAAGCCATTCGTGGGTTTTTTCGGACGATATTGATCAATTGGCCGATCAATTGGAGCATCCCTGATCTGAATAAAAAGCCATACAAACGGAGGAAACTATGTCGGTAAGCTGTAGGTTGAAAATGTGGCTATGTCGAGGACCGCCCCTCATACTGACTGACTGATGTCGACATGAGCAGGTTCCACTGTATGAACTTCATTTCCATTCCATGGAAACAATACCCCATGGCTGTGGATGCCTGATATCGGTACACTATTATGCTGACTATGGTTCACGACATAATGAAGCGTTGTATGCAAGACCAGCTTACACTGATTGTATGAGCCACGTGTGTGTGTGTGTGTGATGACATTCAGTGCTGTTGTCTGTGGCATGAATGGAGATTAGTGTTTGATTAAAAAGTGAGGTGGATGTGTGGCAGGTCAACACACACACACACACCGTCATGGCCCTCAGATTCCCTCTAATGGCATTAGGCAGGCCACAGCAGGGGAAGGCCAAGCTGCTGCTCATTTCAATTAGAGCCATGGCAAGAAGGCATGCCACACACTGAGCATGTCTTCATTCTTCTCATTTTATATTTATAAAGGAAGAATTCAGGAAAAACATAAACGCTGCTGCGGGGGAGATTTTGGCACATTAGTGATGAGTTTTTACACAGGAAAGGCTGAGGTGTATTTGCATAAATGAGAGATCGTTTTGTGTGTGTGTGCGTGTGTGCGTGTGTGTGTGTGAGTGACAAGCAGCTGCAGTGACTGAGCTCTTTAGAAGCCCTCCGGACTGCAAAGGAGGAGCAGAATGTGGCACATTAGAGGGTAGTAGTAAACGCATTATTTGAAACTGCCTTACAAGTTACAGGAGGGCTTAAAGGAACTGTCAGCAAGTAAAAAAAAAAACAAATTTTACTCATTTTTAAAAAATCTATATTTTGCAAAAGCCACAACATAACTACAGTGAACCCAGTATAAGGGTCAGTCTCCTGAAAGAGGTACCAGATAGGGTGCCGTCAGTTGGAGGAGCATGACACACAGACTACAGTGACTTGCAGTTATAAACAACTAAAAACATACTGCAAACACATTCAATAAGCAGCAGAAACCGAGTTGAATGTTTTATTTGCATGTGTTTGTGTATAAAACACGATCTGATGTCAATTCCAGCTGCTGCGATTCCCAAAGTACAACACCTCACTGTGCACCAAACGCATGTAGCTGCATCCAAAACATGTAGTTTGACCAAACGTGACACTGAGTCAAAATCAGAAATATGCCATAATGTCCAGGACACGTGTTACAATCAGGATTTGCACTGATTTGTTTTTTCTAATCAAAACACTTTTGGGAACTGTTTGTGTACATCATGCTTTGCAGAAAGTGAAGTGTGTTACCCTTGGACTAACTAACAGCTTTGAAGAATACAGCATTGAGTCTCGCACAGAATCCATCCACTTTGTCGTCATTTTGGAGCGTGTTTGTGACTATCTAAGATAAGTTTAAAGCATTTGTAGTGTTATAATGTAGATCATACTGTATATATTAAAGTCATGCTTTTTTAAATATGCAAATTGGCCATAAAGGATTTTTCAACCTACTGCAGTTTGTTGACATGGATTTCCCCCATTTGTGCAAATATTTTTGTAGATTTTGTATGCTATCATATATTTTAGACTCTTATCTAACAGAGCTTGTGGTAATATTGTTGCATGTCTTGACTACAATGTCAATAAAGCTTTCATACACACGCAAATCTTTGTCGTGATGGCTAACAATCTTAAAAAGAAACAAAGTCAACGCATTTTGTTAGTTGCAGGTTAATGCTGCCATGCATTTATTTTGCACCTTAATTTGCACTGAACAGGAAGTCTGTGGTGGTTTCACGCTACTGAGCAATAATCATGAAGGTAACAATACAACACTTGTCAACATAAACATAAGCCTAGGACTCAAGCCCAGGACTTTTCCGCACTTTGGTAGATTTTGTACATTGAAAGGTGATGACACCAATCCACTAGAAGTCAATATATGATGAACTATGTAAACAAAACATCAGCATTTAGATTTGTGTTAGAGGCAACAAGGTAAATTAATGTAATGTCTATTAATATATCTCATTGATGTAATTTCCAGACTATAGAGCGGACCGTCACACACTATGTCAGTCTCTTTCTTTTGTTGTCGCTCTGAGCGTCACTTTTGTCTCAAAGTTTTTGACACACTATAAACCTACCTCCATTCAATGTTCCTAGCGTCAGTCGTTAGCTTTGATGAGGAGACATGAGATACTTTTTGTCGTTGGAGTTCTACATCCACCATGGTCTAAGCAGGCCCGACAGAAGCTGTAGCAATCCTACACTTCATCAAATATACTTAAGATTTGTCAGATCAATCATTTTGTCCTCATTTTGCTGATGAGGGTGAATAAAAAATGGCCTGCGGGCTGAAAATGGCTCACAGTCTGCACTTTGAACACCCCTGCCCTAAACAGTGCTAAGGAAGAAGTTCAAACAAAAAAACATTTTTAATTGTATTCTCTTAACAGCTGAAGCACGCAAGGAGTCTTTCCGATGTTAAAAAGACAGAAAGAGAATTACCCAAAAAAATGTGAATATTATCTTGCAATCCACTGTCCAGGAACAAATGTTCCGTTTTTTTCTGTGAACATCACAACACGCTTTTCCATCTGAGGGAGGCAGAGGCAAGGCTATTAACAGCAAGTGTTTCGGGTCCATTTTAAAAAATCTAGGCCAGTCACTCTGACGTAGGTAACGTGGCGTAGACGAAGGGAGCTGTGGTGTGGCTTGTCAATGTGTGGATGAGGCATGTGAAGTTAAAACTGAAAACAGCCAGAGACCACAAAATCATCAGTGGAACTCCTGCCACTTCCTCCTGCAGGGAGAACCGGTACAGCTGGTCTTTTGGTTGTGGTCACTGGGGAAACTGGTGTCATGGAGCAGAAAGTCAATCCTCCACCCCTCCCTTCTCCACGCACTGGACAAACACAGATGACAGGGCAAAGAAACTCTCCCAGGCAGGACCCAGAAGCGGAACACACAAATGTAAATCCAAAAGCAAATAGAGCCACTCTGGTAGTGGTGGTATTATAGACTGGTTTTGTAAGGGTGTTGCTCTCCGGCCCCATTGCGTATTTATTCACGAGTATCTCTACTCTTTGCGTATATTGTCACCATCTGTTCTCCTACCTTGGGGATGGACAGCATGACAGGACGCCAGGAGGTTAGTAGATGTAAAAGTCCTGGCTAAAGTTATTAGTATGCGCTACAAATTTGAAGTACAGTTTTCTGTACTTCTTTATCATTATAGACCAACTCTTCTTCTCCTGAACCACTGCACACACAAGAGTGTGTCAAGACGTGCACCCTGTGTTTCCTGCGCTGTTATTTTCTGACAAATACACCCCATGGTGTTCGACCGATTCGACTATTTACTCCACAGTCGAATCGTATGGAAATGTCATGTGACGAAGAGTGTTGACCTGCTGCCCTCGGGAAGGCGCTACAGAGGCATCAGAACAAGAAGCAGCAGGCTGAAGAACAGTTTCTTCCCAAGGGCCATAATCACCCGGAACTCTCACATGAACTGACTCCCCAGAGTAAACCGTACTTCCCTCTACCCAGAAAATGCCAAATATCTAATATGACTAAAAATACTGTGCAAAAACTATATACTGTGCAACATCATATCACTACTCATACTCATACTCATAATAAAATATCACTTCATTCTTTTCCCAATGAATGAACATACAGAAAAATGAAAATATGCGGAGCCCACTCTGAAGTTTTCCTTTTTATTTGGTTATTTTACACACAACGCCATGCAGACACAATTTATTAAAGAAAAAAGCACGCATCTCAGCTTTATGTTTTTATGTTTAGCGTATTAAGTGCATATCATGACCAAATCATGACCAAATTTTTCTCCACGGCATGTTTTCCATTTCTGATGTTTTCAAATTTTACAAATATTTAAAAAAAATGTTCTTCTCGTAATTATTTTTAGTAACCCTGTGACTTTATTCTTATAATATTTTGACATTATTATTTTTCCAATGTCCGTCCATCTATCCATTTTCTATGCCGCTTATCTTTAGTAGTTTTCTAAAATGTTGCAACTTTATACTTGGTTTTGTTTCTAATGACAATTTCAAACATTTTAGCAATTTAAAAAATATATACAGTATATTTATATTTGAACTCACAGTATTACAACTTCATATTCATAAACCAACTTTTTTCTACTAGTGTTAAGACATTATCCTGATATTTATGTCTTCTTCTCATAAAATTACTGCTTTCTTCAATTTTTACTGTTTTTTTTTGTTAATTGTATTTTTACAATGGGCAGGCCGCCAATTAAAAAAATCAATCACGGGTTGCAAATGGGTTTTATCTTTCTAAACCTACTTATTTTATTTATGCTGTAAATATTTGTGTACATATTTTTCTATTATTTTTTTACTATTTAAATGCATACCTTCATGGAAAAGTTACATGCACGATCTTCTGTCTTCCAAAGCATTTTGAACACAACCCATAGGGGGCTCCACAACTTACATGGGTGAAATACGTTGTATTTTTAGAATATGCAAAGGCCAATAAAAAAAAAAAACGTCCAAAATGGCCCCCGAGCCGCCCTTTGAAGTAAGTGTCCACCCCCTGCCACTCCACCAACACTGAAGGAGAGGTTAAACTTTCTGTGCCCTCAGTCAAATTCCGGGCAAGGAAATTCCCCCCAACCCGTGCTTTGCCGACTGACCTTCTGCAGTAGTTGAAGCGCTTCTGGGAAAAGGTCAGTGTGGTCTGCAGCCAAGAAAAAGAAACACTTCCCCTTTTCGACAAGTGGTTTTGAGTGTCATGTACAGACGCCAGACAGCATAGGAAACATGACGCACGGGAGGCGATATTCCACCCTCCCTCCCTTGCTCATCTCCAGCTTGAACAAGACACTGGAGAATAGCTAACATAGCAGTGTCGGTTCATGTGACACTCCCCTGTGCCTTTGGCCTACTTAGCGGCACTGAAGCGCGATCTGCCCCCGCTCTGATGCTATCCCCTTCCTTACCATCGTGCACCCCTCGCACAACCGTTTCAACGTCCCAGTCCGAAATACAGTCAACACTCATAACATTACCAGTTCCACCATATAACGAGCTCCACAATTTACAAAGGTAACTAAGAATATGAAAGCATAAAAAAGGCACAATGTACCCCACGTGACATTTTGGGGATTTGTTTTTGTAAGAAGTGCCATACAATCAGGGATGTCCCGATCTAATCTACGGGATCAGGATCAGCCGGCAATTCGCTGTATTTTGAAGATCGGGGAAGATCGGCATCCGCCACAAGATTGGGCTGATCCGGTTGCCGTAAATCTGGGCCACACTCCAACAGGGTAGGTGCGCTAAATGTTAAATGTCAAAGCTGGTTGCCACTCAACTCTCGCCACCCGGATGAAGAGGAAAACGCCACCGTGAAGACATGTCCGCTGGGTTCCGTGGGGAAGTTACTTTGACGTTGGACACTGGATATTCAGCACCGTACCTCCGTGGCTCCCTTGCTGTGCCCAGAATCCTCTGTCATGGTACCACGAGCTGACACACAAGGTACATCTCTAAACCGCTGGTTGTTATTTTCTAAATGGCACCACAAATTAATGTATACCATGTCGAATGATTAGCCCTACCCTAAAAGTATTGTAATGGTGGCTAAATAACTCCATGTCAGGATGACTGTAATTCAGTTGGCCATTTATTTGCGCGCCAACACAGAGCACTCACTCAAGCCTGTTGTTTTTGTTTTTTTCCAGAGCACTCAGTCCTTCACAATCTAACGACACTCGCTAGTTTTCTAACTCTACGCATGTACACTCCAAATGCTTGCTCTAACCATCTGAATACCACTGCGTTCTATAGCCAACACACTAAACAGCAGCTTACAACACATACCGTCTCTGCAGTATTTTGCCTGCCTATTTTTTCCAATTTTGTCTTTTATTGGATTCATTTTTATTTTCATTAAAAAACGGACTCACAGAGGTTTGTTACAAAAGCCAAACAATATTGTTGGTCTTACTGTGTAAAACAAAACTTCAGCAATACTTGGATTATTTTAAATGCTTTGAAGAGCTAATTTAATAACCATATTCAATTCCACAAATTTATGTTTGTAACAAAAGGTTATTATTATTTAAAAAAGGCTCGGTATCGGATTGGTAAGACTAAAAAAAATCGGATCGGATGCCAAAAATTGTGGATTGGGACATCCCTACATACAACTCTTGTACTGATTTCGACCATATTGTATCAAATTATTTAATAAGAATGTACGCATGGCCTTACCGTTCACAAACAATAGCATATCATTTTGGCCTTCTGCTGCCCTGTTGCATATTATGCAGCTTGGAGCTAAGCCAGACTTTCCCTGCCGAGTCACCCTCCATCCTGCAGGCTACAACAACTGACTCCAACACTCCCCATAGACAAGAGCAGGCTCATTCAGAGAGTATCCCCTATGAAACACATTCAGTAAGCACCACGCTGTATGGCTATGAGTTGCAGTGTTGAAGTGTGCACATTCCTGCCTCACACGGGGTTAGCAGCTTATTAGGATCATTACAGCATTTCCTCTTCAGACACTTTATTATTACACCATCCTTTGCCATGGAAAAATATCACCTTTGGAAAACACAATAACCTCATTGTCACAGGCATGCTGACGACTTTAAATGAAACATGATCAAAACTTAACTGCCTTTCTTGACGCGTGTGTGGAATAAATGGGAAATGTAAGTCACACGTAATCCTAGCTATTTGTATATACAACATATTTGTTTCCCGCGTTCAATAATGCTACTGAATAGAGTTTTAGTGCCGTATGTTCCAAAAAAGGGTAAAACAGGTATCAACCTGAATATGGACATCGTCAAGACAAAGAATAGAATTTCGAGATTGCTTGGTTGTTAGCAAAAGTGCAAAAACAGCAGACTCTAAAATTAAATTACATGGTAGAGTCCTTAGTCTTATACACACAATGAGGTCCCTTTTCTCCCAACCACATTTTGTATTTTTATTTTTAAATAATCAGGATGAATTCTTCCATTACCCTTTGTTGCTTTCCTGCACAGTTTGTGGTCAAAATTGACTTTAATGGCTGTTATAACATTAGTAATGTAGATCCTCACCTATTTGCAGTATGGCATTCCCTCTCCTGTATATTCACAGATTTATTTTTTCTGCTTAAAATATTTTTTTCACAGTAACTTAAATTGAAAATGTTTTGAGAACAGGTATGAATCCAGCAGAGGGCGCTGTTTCACAGGTCAATTCACTTAACGTTTTCTAACAGGAAGATGCTTTGTTAAGGTGTGATGTTGTGTAACTGCACATTTTCTAGGTATAACTCTATATGCCTGTATTTGTTTTCTTAATATGAAAAACTGAATTTGAAAATTGTGGGTTCAGAGTATCAAAAATAGGCATGCATCCTCGTTTATTGGTATTAATGGTTCCAGACCGGACCGCAATAGGTGAATTTCCCCAAAGTAGGATTCAATTCTAATAAACGAAATATTGTTGTATTTAGAGCATTGAAAACCTGTTTGACTTTCAAAATACAGTTTCTACCATTATTAGAACCCTGTAGCACCCCAATAGTCACCTGTACACTCCTATTATTCTTTGTTTACACCACGTTGCGCAACACTAATGTGCAGCAGATCACTGTAGGGACATAAGAGACGGCCACTTATAAAAGACCTGCTTATAGCATATAGCAAGATATCTAGCTTGCTAAGTAGCCTCCAATGTATTTTTTATAAACTTTAAGTGTTTCAAACATAGTGGGGAAGAATCACAAAGTAAAAAACCAAAAAGTACCACTTCCACATAAAATGAGAGGAAAACTGTTTTTCACTCATGTTGGACATTCTATGCTATATTCTTGCTATACATCTTAAAATAAGGTCTGGCATCAGTCAGCTACAACCATGCGAGCTGTGAGTTGTCTTCAGTAAATGGACCAAATTAGCATCATGCTGCTGTTAAAATGTGACTGTAATGTTAGCAGCATAGCGTTTGCATCCTATTGTCCCACTCCTTATAGTATATATTTAAAACACTGTAGAGATGGGCGTGGAAAAACACAGCTCATCAGTTATTAACAGAACAAACACACAAAATGCTTCCCAGTAAGGCTTGCAAAAAGTACTTTTTAACCATTCCAGTATCAAGGCTGGAATTTCATCAATGCACTTCTAGTACACTATTGTGGCACCTCTGAGATTATTTAAAATTGTTGAAAAATAGTACAACATGGAACAAAAATGATGTGCAAAACTCAAAACTGTCATCGGCTGACTTACTGACGATAAACAGGCGGCAATATGACAGACCACAGTATGCATTTATTCCTTCGTTGCCCTGTGAATTGCCTTTCCTTTTAAGGTCTGCCTTCTTACGCAGTCATTGAATATAAAAATGCTGTAACGTCAATGGCTCCGTATGTCCAGAAGCATTTGTCGAGATGTCAACGGCTGAATGTGTTGCAAAAGTTTCACAGCCGAGAAGGTCCAAGAGGGCTCCAGTTTGGCAAGGAAGGCGGCCAGAGAGATGATGAGGTCACCGTGAATAGCAATCGGGGATGTTGGCTCAGAATTGGAACAGGCCATGCTCTGAACAAACACAACCTTGTGTCACTACTTTTATAGCGAGCGAGAGGGTAAACACAGTTCATAATCAAATTGGCCAAAACCAGCGTGGACAATGACTGATTTCATGTGTGATGAGTTGCGTGTCATTGAGCTATGTTGCCCTAACACTTCCTGTCCCCTGTCTCTCTGGATTTTCTGCAGAATGTGTGCTATTCCCCTTTAAGACGGACTCCTGCGTCACTTCCCCTTCTGGTCGGCAGTCAAGAAAACACAAGCACACCCCTCCTAGCATTGTGTTTACACACACAAACACGCACATAGTCACATGGGAGGTGCTAATTATGACCACATAAACCCAGCGGAAATACGGCTTTCACAGCTGGCTGTTTGAGCTCACATTCAGACGCATGCACACACAAAACCTGCTGTCCAATTCACTTCAATTATTCAGCAAACACAAGCTCTTGGGGAAAAAAGTAATGGGTTCATTTCTCAGATTCAGCTGCGATGTCACGGCTACAGAAAGCAACGTGGCTCGTTTATATCAGAACAAAATCGATCTATTTGTTGAAACAAGGCAAGCACAAAAACCTGACCGAGGCCAAGCGCATGACGTGCAAGACGCAGGACTGTTTTTTTTGTAAAGCGCATGCAAAAGCAGATAAACAGGAAAAAGCATTAATCTGCGGTTCGAGCATTCTGTGCATTATATAAGGAAACACTTGCTCTCCTTTGGTCACGCCCCCTTGCGGTATCTCTTATTGTTGAAACACTGTATTGTCATTGGCCCACTCGCTGATCATGCAGTCATTAGCCAGGCTGTACGGCAATCAAAACAGGCCTCCGTCGGCATGCATTCCTCCATTGCCGTGTGACTCACGTTTCTCATTCGGTCCGGCCTCCTTGCAGTGTCTCTGATTGTTCGAACTCTATGCAGTACGATCGATGGCGCACTCACTGTTCGTGCAGTCATTGGCCAGACTGTGGGGCGATTGTGACAAACCTCAGTCTGCATTTAATTCTTCTATGACCGCCGCTTTTTGCTCTGAATGTAATAATGCTGCGCCATCAATAGCTCTCACTGGTCATGCAGTCAATGGCTGATCTACAGGTCAGTCATATTTATATTTGTATTGTCCTTTATGGCATGTATTCCACCTTTTCACTCAAAGTTATTTCTCCTTGCACAGTCTCTCAGTGTGGACATCGACCCACTGTTTGTGCAGTCATTGGCCGGTCTACACGTCAGTCACCAATGGCAATGCCGCCGTTTGGTCGGTAGTATCACACAGTTACTATTTATACATATATTGTTTTACTGACATGTCAATCATTATACATTCTATATTCATTCACAAGAATTATGTTCATAAATATAATATGCAGCAAATAATCACAGCTTGCTTTCTATTGGAGCCCACCAGGACGTGCAGGGGTGCCTAACGTCGTGGCTGGAAGCTGCTGTTTAAATGAACATGAACGGAGTGACAGATATGTTTGTAATGAAGAAAGACAGAGCAGGATTAATGCTGGTTAATGCCACAGGATTATTGCACATTTCACTATCATGCGAGAAGGTGAGGACATCAAAGCCTATGTTCGACACTGCTCGACTTGTTTGGGCACATTTATTACTTTGTTTTCCCGGGGATCGTGAAATACAAATGCTGCACTGAAAGCACATTGTATTTGCAAAAAATGTGAAAGCTGTGAAATTCGATCTAAAATGTTTGCAAAAAAGACGACCAAACAGTACAGAACTTGGCTGGAATTGTACTTGGTTACGAGGTTTGACGTTGTCGTTGGTCTGCAAAGTGAGACAACACTGCGGCTGTGTGTGATGCCTGGCTTGAGCGGGTACAGAACAACCTAATGCTAATCACGGCAGATATTAAAGGTCATTGGCCATCATTAGAGTTGTTGTTTTAGGAATGCTATGCAGACATAGCTAGAATGTGAGTCAGTAAAGCGCAAACCTCCGCCAAGGCCAAAAATCCAGACTACTTCTTGGTTCATAGTGACTCCAGCAATGAACATAACTTCATTGTAACTTTATGGATCCATTTGTGTAGATTATCTCTGAAATTAATGAAAGGTTTGCTTGGCCAATGAAACCCCCCTTTGCAAATGCTTTCAACTGTGTAGCAAAATGTCATTAAAATAACAACACTTTTGCACAATATCATGAGAAAAGACACACAACAATGGATACATGAAGTTGATTAAGTGAAATCACAAAGGATCGGATTGGATTATGTGACATCTCAGACCGTCTGATGGGAGTTTATTTTGTGATGAAGCAACTCCCGTATTTTAATTTGTTATAATTTTGTTTTTATTGTCAATTAAAAACAAGAAATAAAACACTCACATTCAAGGTCCTCGAGACCAAAAATGTCCACTTTACAAAAACTACTGTATGCATTTTAAATATTCATATTTTTCCACAAGTAAATCTTTTAGAACTACTATAGTATGAAATATACATATCAAGTATATTCATTACAATTCGATTATGAGGATCTTTAACGTCGACCAGTCCAGGGTGTACCCCGCCTCCCGCCCAAAGTCAGCTGGGATAGGCTCCAGCATACCCGTGACCCTAATGAGGAAAAGCGGTAGAGAAAATGGATGGAATTATCTTTAATGTTTTAATGACCAGTATGAGTTTTTTTTATGAGCAGGTAAATGTGGGGTCATTTTCAGTGGAACAGCTTTTGTTGCGAGGAACAAATGTCGTTTTTAGCGTAGCGTCGTGATTTTGGGCTAAAATGCGTATCTTCTGGCAAATGGCATCTATATCCATTTAGTTTGGACACCCCTGGCATAAAGGTGAAATGATCCCAACGTGGACACCCTGCTGTGAATCAGCACTTCCTGTCTATTTGTGTTGATACCACGGGTCGTACCGGTATTGGCTCATCGAGAGAGAGGTAACATTCGTATCTTACGTTCTCTGCGTTTCTTTTGTGTTGTTGATATTGTTATGTTGTTACATTGTTCACAAACTCAGGGAATGAGTTCTTGGATACAGGAGGGCTCTGTGGACAAACAGCCTGAGGATTTGAACATATACTGTCCAGCCAGTAGTAGTTGTTCTTGACTTATTTTCCACTATTGACTTTATTTTTGCTCCAACAAATGTATGTCATTATTATCTGACGTTGTTCACAAATAAATGGATACGATTCCCTCACGTGTTTAAGTCTGATTCTTCTCATAATCAGCGAATGAATTCAAACCCACAAAACCATATATGCTATATCCAAACCTTTATGAATGAACTTTGTTGCACAACTCCTCCATAAGCTGGAGAAGTGCTTTTTCTTGGGAGTTCTCTTAAATGCCAAGTCTCAGCCAGAGATCAACAACCTGTTCTTGGCAGCTCAACCAGACCCTAGGGGATGTTTTTTTTTACTTGTATCTGAATAGACCAGGATATTTCCAGCCATGCCTGGAGCAATGTTCTCGCTGATGCAAACACGGGTCTGCAGCTCGGCAGAGCCCCTGTCCCGGCTTGTTTACTTCCATTTCAGTGTGCGCAACAGCACCTGGAATGCGGACACTGGCGGTGGAGCACAAACGGCACGTCAAATGGCCTGCCTGGCTCCTTCCGCGGCTGCTCGTGAGAAAAAAACTAAGCGATATGGATGTAAAGGAGACTAAACGCGCGCATGGCACCTGCGACAGAAGCGCACGTCAGCGAATGGACACAACTTGACTCACTCAGAGGCTCTCCTCATCTTCAGCGAGACCGCGGTGTTCCTCCAGCACACTCGTGGCTTTGCAAAAAGTGCAGGTGCACTTATTCTCCTCACAAGTCCGTTTTCTCGTCTTCCTCCTCCTCCTCCTCCGCGCCGGCGCTGCGTGTAGTCGGATGACTACGCGCAGATCCTCGGCCGCTTTTTCCGGTTCCCCATCCAGCCAAGAAGTGTGCGCAGCTTGCCGCTGCGGTGGAATCACGCAGGAGCAACTTAAAGGGACTCCCCCCCCCCACCTCCGCCCCGCAAAAACTCCAACCTGGCCGGTGGACCGTGCTTTTACCGGAAGGATGACGACAACGATGAGCGTGTCGTCGAAGACACGTGATGACGTCACCAGTAGCCACAGCGAAGATAGGTATCAAAGTGTGGCGGTAATGACGACAACGAACGATCCACAGCCGTTGCTTGTCCTTGGGAGACGCTGCAGACATTTGGGATTTGGTTGGGGTTTTTTTTTTCCCATGCTATTTTGGCAATGTGAAACGTTTGCCACAATATTTTATTTGTTTGACTTACTTGACTGGTTGTGTTGAAAATACCTTAACTGGGTGGAATGGTAATTTTAGTTTATGGCATTTTGGCTGTGTTTAATGAAAATATGCCATTTCTGTAATGTATCATTGTTATTATTATGACATCAAATAATAATTATTCATATTATTATATTATTACTGTTTCTTACTATAGTAACGATAACTATAAAAAATGCATAATATGTATTAACAACAATGCTAATAATAATATATATTGTTATTATACATTAAATATGCTATTGCATCCATTGCACTGCTGCTCTAACTGCTGGTCCTGTTATTGCATTTTTGTCTATATTAGAGATTCCATATACAGTATTTTATATTGCACAACTGCCATTTGTACTGTCTATAACGTTATCTTGTTAGATTTTCAGATTGTATATTTAACTCATCTATTAGCACATCCATCGCATCATTATGTTGCACTATGTTGTCCATACAGTAAATAGTAAATAGTTGGCTATTATTGCCATTTGCACATAGACTGTAAACTTCTCATATGCCAGATTTTGGTTAAATTGTTGTTGTTTTTAATATTGTTATATTATTACATTATATGTAATTGCCCCTTTTCTGTTATTCTTGGAAAAGTTGAGAAGGACACCTTTTTGGTTCCGCTGTATCTGCTTTGCATAAAGTGAAACTGACAATACAAATATTAATGTTAATCTGAAAAAAACCCTGACACATGTTCCTGGCAACACAAACGTTCCATTAAAAATGTAATTTCTGACATCACATTTGCCCACCAGATGGTGCAACATTTTCCATTTCAAAGCATGCAGCAGTATTTCTCATCTTGTAGCTGTTTTCTCCATGAGTGCCTGGCTACTGAAATGATAGATTCCTGTCTGTGAGGATTCTTTGCTTGGTTTTATTTTTTTTAAATCATTTATGAAAAAA
>QODF01000008.1:1505739-1620322 GCA_024372805.1 Oostethus manadensis
GCCCCTTGTCTGTAAACAATCTGTAAACCACATATATGGAAGATGATTTATACAGTAATTAGTGGCAACTTGTGCCTGTTTAAATTACAGTTGTTATTTAATTATACAACACAATTATTGTGTAATTTAGACTATAATATCCTTATATCTGGCGAATTGTCCCTTTGTTAGATTTAACACTGTGCAACCTCAGTTAGCGTCATTAATCTCTTCCAGAAGGTCCCGACTCAAACCGAAATGTACTTTCCATAAGAATTTATGTAATTTCAGTTTATCTGTTCCAGACACCCAAACATACTGACACAAAACATTTTGTTACAGTATTACAATTACAGTTTTACTTAAAAACAATTTGAAATGTATGCAGAAATGTAATCACGAGGAATGAAAGCAATAAATGAACATTTGACGTTACTTTTAATTTGACTGAAGACTTGACTGCTGACAAAGACGGTGATGATGAGCAACGAGGGCGGAGGAGAAAGGAGATCCACACGGATTTCACCTTCATACTTTGCTACATACCTTGAGTTATTTCATACTTTAGACTTTGAGGTATTTCTTGATTTCATTAGTGTTTCTCACTTTTTTTTTTAACCAGTTCTGGAACGTGCAACTTTCTTTTGCTCAGTTGTTGGTGATTTAACAGCCGTGTTCAATAAGAGAAGCAGAGACTTTTGACATAACTGTTGTAGCTGGCAAAGAATTACAGAGTCAATTGCTGATGACGTCATTGACGGTGCTGAAGAACAAGGACTTATAGCTCATGCTAATAAGCTGCTAACAAGGACGTTTTGTGATAATAAAAAAAATGTTACAAACACTGTTGACTCATGCAGTGTGTTAACTATACAGAATGACACAGACCTTACTATGGCAACATTTTGGCATACATTTTTGACGTAAATCGTAAAACACATATGCAAATTGAGATTCTGCTGTACATGTATGAACCATGTCTAATGGAGATTTTTACTTCACTTTATATTCCTTTAAATTTATTCTAGGAACATTTTGGTGGACAAACCGAATGATCAGTCCTCCAGGTGGTCTTCTGAGAGCAACTACCCTCCACAGGTAAACTGGATGCTGCAAAATTGTGCACCTGTTTGCAAATAATGCATGGTATACCATACATAGTTTATTGTGAATGAATAATGGGGACAGCAAATTTCAGTCATACATTTTGTATCGGTAATTTCCGCTTTGTGGTATTGTGTATATTTGGGATGAAACACAACTGCTATCTGAACTGATTTGAATGTCAGAATATTCAAACTGTGCTGAGGATGGTTTGTCTTATTGCACAGTTTTTAGTTTTAAAATTGGAAAGGCCGGCGATTGTTCAAAGCATCACCTTCGGGAAATATGAGAAAACGCACGTCTGCAACCTGAAGAAATTCAAAGTGTTTGGTGGGATGAGTGAAGAAAACATGACGGAGCTTTTGTCCAGGTGACTTTAAGCTGCATCAAATCAAATTGCATAATACCTAGAGAATTATTAGAACATTATGCTTTTGTTTGACTATTAAGCAATTTTACTAGCAAGTGGGTGAAAATGATCTGACAATACAAGCAGTAAAAGAGCAGCCTCTTTTTTTCTGCCCCTCTGCCAGTGGCCTTAAGAATGACTACAACAAGGAAACGTTCACCTTAAAGCACAAGATTGACGAACAGATGTTTCCCTGCAGATTTGTCAAAATAGGTAAGAAGAAGCGTATTATTGGTGCAGTGGTTTTTGCAACATGTCTTCTGTATACGTATGTCTCCCAGTGCCTCTGATGTCATGGGGTCCTAGTTTCAACTTCAGCATCTGGTACATTGAGCTGCATGGCATCGAGGATCCAGATGTAGTGCAGCCTTGCCTTAACTGGTACAGCAAGGTAAGCGCATGCTTAAACCATGGATTTCTAGATTTTTATTTTTTTTTTAAATAGAAATTTATGACACCTGGTCCATTTATAAAGAAACAAATGTTAAACTAAAACCTCGAGTGTATTGTGCAACAATCCAGACTAAAGATAGATTTAATCATGAAACTATTCATTAAGATTTATTTTTATTCAGATATTTGTTTAAAAGTGCCGGTGTACAGTAGATTCCAGCTACTGTGTATAGGGTTATGTTACGAGACCAACCAGCAAATAGTGAAAAATATGAATAATTGGGATGGCCATAAAAATGCCTATTGCCTGGTTTTAAGTGACATCGCATTTTGTTTTTGTCGGCCCCGCCTCAAAGAGATGGGGTGCAAATAAGCTCATTTGTAACTAGTAGTTATGTCAGAGCAGAGAGTCAGAGCAAAAATGACACATACATGCGTCGTTCTCTTATGTGGAAACCACTCAAATTAGGATTTTTTTTTGGCTTCCGATCTGATTTTTTTATAATCTTGCTGGTACCAATAATTTTTTTATAATAAACGTTTGTTACAAACATGAATTTGTGGAATTGAATATGGTTCTTAAAATGTAAAAAGTATTACTGAATTTACTTTTTTTTTTCATTACACAGCATGCATAACAATAATGTTTAGCCTTTGTAACAAACTTCTTTGAGTCAGGTCCCTAATGAAAATAAAAGTGTGTTCAATAAAAGATAAAATTGGGAAAAATGGGTGTGCAAAATACCCGAGATGAGTATATTGTGTTGTTCCAGGCTGCTGTTCAGTGTGTGGGCTATAGAGGACAGTGGTGTTCAGCATGCCGGTTAGATCAAGCGTTAGGAGTCAAGTGCGTAGAATAAGAAAACTAGGAAGTGGAGTCTGCTCAAATGACTGAGCTCAAAAGTGGTCAGTGTTGACCTACCGGTAAATGCCCAACTAAATTACAGCCATCCTGAAGTTGACTTAAGTTGACTTCAGCTGCAGTTATTTTTATAGCTAGAGTATAGCTCAATTTGTGGTGTGATTTACAATATATGACTTTTTTTTTTACAAACTCTCTTCAAAGCAATAGCAATTTAGTTACAACCAGCGATTAGAGCAACACTTCCCGTGCAATTTCCCGGCAGATGACAGAGGAGTCCGGGCACAGTGAGGGGACTCTACGGTGTAACTACACAGCTAAATGTCCAGCATCCAACATGAAACTAACTTTACCACGGTACACCGCGAACATGTCTGCACGGTGGTGGCACGTTTTGTCTTTCATCCAGGTGGGAGGAGTTGAGTGGCAACCGGCTTTGAGGCGCATTTATTGTATCTACCATGTTGGAGTGTGTCCCAGTGGTACGGCAAAGGGATCGGCCCCGGAAGCTGATCTTTTCCAATCTTCAAAATACAGGGGATTGTTAAGATCGGGATATCCCTAAATCAAATGTATATTTCAGAAAACGCCAATACTAAGAGAGTCCATCATAACGAGAAAGAAGTTCAAGAAACCACAAAAACGCAGAGAAGCCGCCTTACTCCGCGATTTCTTGGCTAACTGTCGCTCTCGTCGATCGCGGTGCTGCAGTTTACCAGTGAGCAACAACAAGCACAAGGTTAAAACACAATGTTTTAACCTTGAAAACCTCGAAAGTGTGAAATGCAGAAATAATTGCCTCATAACAGAAAACTACAGTTGTTATTTAGTCATACATTCATCTAAATGTTCCAACTGTATAAACGGCCAAATATTCAACACTGTAAATGTACCACCAAGATTATAAAGCCTGCTCTGTTGCAAGAAAACAAAACAGCAAAATAACATATAAAAGGAGGAAAAAGTCCTTAACACGTATTGGAATTTGTGAAGTGATCACATTGTTGACACATGCCTTCATCTGCCGGGGGCTCTACGCACCTCAGCCTGCCTTCCTGCCCCTCCATTCCCATAATGCCTCAAAGGTAAGCCGAGGTGTCCCGGGCTCTTCTCTACCGGGGTTCTCCTGAACTCAAGAGCAGAACAGTGCAGAGAAACAAATGCAGACTAATTTGGTGTAACAATGCAAATACTGTAGACATTAAGAAGCATTATTTTAATCATGCCAATGCTGAAGATAAGCTTCCACTGCTTTTCGATTGTCTTTATGTATTTATATTTTATGTATTTATGTATTTGGTATTTTATGTCTTCATGCATCACACCATGTCCACTCAGAGGATTGGAGCAAATAATTTCAACGAAACGCACAGTTTTTTGTTTTAAGCTCTAAAATATTGCACAAACATACTGAATGTGTGTACGCGCTGGCTCCTCCCGGCTAGCCATCCCGTTGTAGTTAGTTGAAATTAACTGATCAAATGAATGTACAGGTGCGAAATGATTTCTGTGCTCTTGCAGTACAGGGAACAAGAAGCCATCCGCCTTTGCCTCAAACACTTCCGTCAGCATAACTACACAGAGGCCTTCGAGTCGCTGCAGAAGAAAACTCGGATAGCACTTGAACATCCTATGCTTACCCACCTACACGACCGACTAGTTCTCCAAGGAGACTTTGACGCCTGTGAAGACCTTATAGACAAAGCCGTAAGAGGTAGAGTGCTGTGGTGGTTTTAGGAGTGCTATTGTCACGAATATGGGATTCTAATGTTGGATTATTTAATCTTTTCCTCTTCTTGTTAGACGGTTTGTTTAACCAGTATATCAGCCAGCAGGAGTACAAGCCCAGGTGGAGTCAGATCATTCCCAAATGCAACAAAGGTACAAGCGGCCAAGAAATCACGAGGGACGACATGAACAGTGAGACCATCTATCGAAAGCGAGATTTACCCCGCCCATCAGTGCAAACATTTCAGTGTATTGTCAAAGCTTTGTTGCTCAAACAATGCTGCCTTCCTTTTTTGTGTGTCGCTTACGCACCACCGTATGCCCACCCCACACGACCCTCTTGCTTTCTGATTCCCCCCCACACCCCCCCTCACATTCCATGCTCACACGCTGTCTTTGTGCCCGCCTTCCTGTGCTCTCTGCAGGTGACGGTGACGACAACAGGCCGGGAATGAGGGGAGGACATCAAATGGTTATTGACGTTCAGACTGGTAAGAGGAGCACACACCAAGTGTTATGACTTGGCAGTTTGAACTAGCAAAGTTCTAGGATTATTTCCTCCTCCGTTGGGTCTTGTGAAGTTTGATCTTACCGTACTGGGTGAGAGTTGATGTGTACTTCCTGCTGGTAATGCGAGTGTGTGTGTGTGTGTGTGAGTGAGAGAGAGAAAGGGAGTTTCTGACACATTTGTCTGTTGAGGCAAGAGGAGGCAGTGCTTTGTCTCAGAAAACACACACTGACCTCAGTGTTTGATTTTAAACATCCCTCTAGTATGTAAAATTGACTTTTTATGTAAGCTACACACATAGAAAACAATTTTCCCGGCATCAAGGCTAAATTTTGGGCAATACACCACTGTGGAACTTATGAGATTTGTTGCAAAGTAGCATATGGGACCTTTTTAATTTTCAAGAAAGTCAAAGGTCATATCAGTGTGCATTCCTTATTAGAAAACTACTGCTTATAATTACAGTAGTGGCCTCCAACCTTAATAGACACCGTGGGTTAATTACTTGCCACTTGGCTCATGCAAATATTAATTAACGTGTTGTGCAAATAGATGGCTATGATTACCTTTACTATCGCCGACTCTGCCATGTAGTGGTTGCAAAACACATTGAAGCAGAGGTGACATGGCACCTGCAATGCTGAAGTGTACGGTGGAGTTTAAAGATAAATTATATTTGACCATATTGTGACTGATTTTGTATTTGGTTTAATTAACTGTATTGGACATACTGTACTGAGCAGCCAGACTCTTGTCAAAACTGTTCTGTGGTGCCTTTATTGGTATGTTTTGTGTTTGTGTCACAAAAACACAATAAGCCAATACTAAACACACATGTGGACTTGCAGTATATTTTTCCAGAAAACATGTCATTTCTAATCCTAATATAAAACAAAACACCAGGGACGATAATAAATGAATTAATCACACAAACGATAATTTTGCTGGCCTTAATATTTTACCATGTACTCGTGTGTGTCTGTTTTTCTCATCTGTTGCCCCAAAACAGGTAGGAAGAGTTCACTCTGTGCATTGTTTTCAGCACCTTAGCACGTTTCTTCCATAGAACAACAGCGTGAGCCTTTTGTCAGTCATACAGTCTCTTTGTCTCGGTGGGTGAAGGCAGGGCCACTAGCATACACACACAGTGCAGAAGAGTGTAAAGTTGTCCTTACATCCAGACATAAGTGTTACCACAAGCACGGGCTCCGCAGTTTTGGGGAAATGTGTTAGCCGTGGCCAGCACGTAAAGGAACTAGGGAATCAGAGGGTTGCAAGCGTGTCGTACTTATGGAGCAAGTGATTTGTGACACCCACGTGCTTTCCGCTCGCCCTCCATTGGTAGCTTTTAGATCGTGTATGTGGGGGGGCGACTCGTGCGTGTTAGGTGCGCTTTAAGTAAGGCTGTTGTACGTTTCACTCACTGGGGCGCCTACGTGTGCGGGCATCATACGAGGCTCGTGCAGCACACTCACTTTGATTACAAGATGGGCGTACTGGCTTCTTATGGCACCAACAGCTATTGTGACTGGGAGAAGCAGGAAGAGCAGCGGCATGACTGGGCAAGGTGAATTAATGTCTGATACGCTATGTGAGTAGCCGCCATGTGTCCACGGAGGTCCGTAGAACCAGAGTGTATAGCTGGAGGACTTAAACTTGAGACACACTAAAGCAGGGGTCTCAAACTCGTGCCATGGAGGGCTGAGACCCAGACGGTTACAAAAGCAGGTGATTTAATTGATGAGCTCCTTCCCCCAACTGAATGTGTTGATATTACCTGCTTTAGTCACCGGCCGGAAAAAAACCCTGTATTGTCTCGGCCCTCCATGGCATGAGTTTGAGACCCCTGGACTAAAGGGCTAGCTACTCCTCCCCTGCTTTGCTCGAGGGAATTGGCTGTGTTCAAGGTTTTCCTGTGTCCGCGCAGAAAATAATTTGCATGCCAATTTTCATCCTACGGGCTTTGTGTGCTGTCTGCGGGATTGATAATGTGCGCATGCCACGTGTGTCTCTTGCGATTTTACCCATTTTTGCACATAGCAGGTGCACGTACATTGGGATGTACTGAATACTGCTTATCGTGGTAGAAATGCCACTAGTAGATTGTACTTTTCTTTAAAGTAATGTTAAACTCTCGTCCCGTTCTTGTTGACCCAATCTTGTGCAGTGTCTCGTGAACGGTGTCGTGACACCCCTAGAAAGTGATATTGTTAATCGCACCCGTTCTACACATACATTTTTATAAACAATTGGAGGATTTCCGGTGGGATACATTGTGGTTGTATACGACCCTGATTTCGTAAACATCCCCTGCCACTTTGAGGGAATGCAGTAATCGTCATCTTTTAAGGGATTGATTCTCAAAAAGCAATAATGCCTCCAATTTTCCTCCAGTTTATCTCGCTATTAATCATCACCTGTTATTGTAAGTAACCGAATGTACACAATCCGTCATGTAGTTGTCATCCTGTTAAGTGTTTTTTTTTCAAATCATCGTATTATCTTATGTTATTGTTCCAGTCCGCGGGCAAGAAACAGGCTGATTGAGTCATACCCTTAAGCAAGTTCAGCTGTCACATTTGCCGTTTGCCAAGCATATGTCAAATTGTGTCCTGCAGAGACCGTGTACCTTTTCGGCGGCTGGGATGGCACCCAGGACCTGGCTGACTTTTGGGCTTACAGTGTTCAGGAAAATCAGTGGGTCTGCATCTCCAGGGACACTGAGAAAGAGGTAATGTGGTCAAACACAGCATATACCAAAACCATAAATCCTTAGCAAGCCATACCTGTGTGTTGTTCAGAGCGGTCCGAGCGCTCGCTCCTGCCATAAGATGTGCATCGACTCCCAGCGACGTCAGATTTACACTTTAGGCCGCTACCTCGACTCTAGCGTCAGGAACAGCAAGTCACTGAAAAGCGACTTCTACCGCTACGACATTGATGTCAACACCTGGACGCTTCTCAGCGAAGACACGTCAGCGGACGGAGGGCCAAAACTAGTGTTTGACCACCAGGTAGCGTGATGGACTGATGCACTGTTGTTTGACTCTCATTTTGCATTTAAAATGTACTGGCGCATTGTCACTCAAATAACACAAAAAATAGATTAGGTTCTGTTGGATAACATTAGCAACGACCATAAAATTGCCAAAAACAGCACTTAAATAAACAATTGGAGATTAAATCGCAAAGTTCAGCATACCCGGGGGGGATGCAAACTTCATGCAAATTAGGGGTGTAACGGTACACTAAAATGTATTTTCGGCTCGGTTCAGTTTCAGGCAGAAAAATGTAACAATTTGTTACATTTGTCATATTAAAAAAAAAAAGAACTTATCCACATTTTGTGGAGAAAGCACAGTACAGTGGTTGCCGTGGCAATATCTCCAGCAGTGGAGAAAACGTGCTCACTAGCAAAAGAGGTAGTGAGCTGAATCTATCTGTGTTTGCACTAAGTTGGTTTTCTTTCTTGTAGATGTAACATTCACTGTCAGATGACACCGTTTTAAGTGTGCTAACATGTTAGACGTTTTTCCTGCAGCAGACCCGATCTCCGTGGAACGTTGTCGACACACAACTTTGGATTTATCTGCTTGGCTTTGTCCATCTGTAATTTTAACATGGAAGCCAAAGTGTTCCCAAACAGGAGACTTCAGTGGGATGGGAGGGTCTCCCAGCTCAGCCTTTTTGCTGGCATTTGCTATGATTGAGCTACTAACGATCCTCCCCATCAGTCAGTAGTGTCTGACTCTTAGAGGCGTCCGTGCGGGAAACTCGGCCAGGACTTTTGTTCTGCGCGGAACGCTAAGATCACTGTAGTAATAATTTTAATGATTATAATATTTAATGAGAAAAATATCACAAAATATAACCGAAACGGTACGAAAGTGGACCTAACCGAACATTCATTCATTCATTCATTCATTTTCTATGCCGCTTATCCTCATGCAAAACCAAAACGGTTTAATACATGCCTGTGAACTGTTACATCCCTAATGCAAATGGCAATTTATCGAGGACAGCAAAATCTTTTTTTTTTTTCAATTTGTTTAATCATTCCGTTAACTGATTACCACAACAGGCCTAGATTTCATGCAGTTATTCTTCCATAAACTCACACAGTACTGAACAAAACATGTTGTCATTGTTTTTAGTGGTATGACTAGAATACCACAGGTACAGTTTACTTGCATCTTCCGTCACAAATGAGTGTAATTGATTGATTTTGCTCTTTATTTTGTCATACAATAAGATGTGTATGGACTCTGAAAAGCACATGATCTACACGTTTGGCGGGCGGATACTGACGTGTAACGGCAGCGTGGAGGACAGCCGCACATCTGAGCCACAGTTCAGTGGCCTCTACGCCTACCGCTGCCAAGCCGGCACATGGAGCCTACTGCGGGAGGACTCGTGCAACGCCGGGCCAGAAGACATCCAGTCCCGTATAGGACACTGCATGCTCTTTCACACTGTATGTCTGGATTACACATTGTTCTGTAAAAGAAATCCTGTATAATAATCACATTTCCCCTTCCTCTCACAGAGAAACCGCTGTCTGTATGTGTTTGGCGGTCAGAGGTCAAAGACCTACCTCAATGATTTTTTCAGCTATGATGTTGATGGAGACCATGTGGAGATTATATCTGATGGCACAAAGAAAGACTCGGGCATGGGTAAGACTCCTTTGGGCTCCTTTGGTGTTGAGGGTAGTTTTTTTTTAAGCATTTTTATGTGCCTTAGTGGCTACTCACCTCCCAAACTTTTTTTTTTTTTTAAACAAACGTGTGGTTGTGCAGTTATTTTTACATTTTGACTTTCTGTGTTAACTCGGAGTATGACAAAATCTTGCAAGATCACAGGACAATATTTGTCATTAAAAAAAAAAAGACGTCGTAGGCACCAGGGCTTAGATGATAATAAATAAATGAATTAATCACACAATAAATAAAAAATGAACTGGCCAGCCCTAGTATATTGCCATGTGCATGCATGTCTGTTTTCCTCGTGTCCTAAAATTAGTAGATTGCAATAAATTGCCATATATTTTGTAATTATTATATTTATAAGTAAAGTTAAAATGTTGTCACACCTCGCTTTTGTGCACCCATTCTTGTGTGTTGTCTCGTGACAACGCTATTATCACGTTAACTAAATGGGTGAATTTTTCTCCTGCCTCTTATTTACTGATTATTAGTCTCTGAGTATTATCACTTGATCAAGCCTTTTCTAACATTCTGCACTGTTAAACAAGTAATACAAGTTTGTATGATCTGCGCCAATATTAGCTCAATATTGATATGGGTCAATATTCAAGGCCGCAATGTCAGAATCGAATCGAAAAATGAAAAAGTTGTATCAGGACACAAATTCACGGTGTGCATTATCGATCATAAAATCAACTTTTACTTAGTTGTAATTATTTAAAGACTTGTAGACTTGTTTCAAACACGCACTTTCCATCTGGGTTGAGTGTCTGCAGAGTTATGCCACACCCGCCGCCTATTAGGCTGCGGCTGCATTTTCCATGTCCGCGATGTGTCCTCTTACAACAAACTTGCCGACCACAATCTGGACACTTTATAAATGATGAATTGCCAACGTCACTGTCTGCAAATGCAGAGAAAGAAATCAGCAGGGGAACAAAAAGGAGGCAGCAAGCACAAATAGTTCTTTCTCTGTAGCTTATAAATGGCTATCACATGTGAATATGCGACGGCACTGCGGGAGCGCCAGCATTTTGCCTGTTGTCTGCCACAATGCAGCTAATGGATGCTTGCCAAATTGACACTATAATTTAATGAAATGCTGTCAGTGCCAGTCTTCCCGTCCTAGTTTCTTCCTGTACTTAGTATCTCAGTATGTTTAATATGTGCCTTGGCTCAAAGGTTTGAACGCACAGTTCTAATCAGTCACTGTCACTGTATTATAGTAGAATTAAATAGCCTTTATTGTCATTGACAACAATGGAATTAAATGGAATCCGTATTAGTACCATGGATCCAAATAGTCATAAAGTGGCCACACGGTGGTTGACTGGACAGCATGTCACAGTCAGGAGGTTCAGGGCTCGAATCTCTGTTGGGCATCTCTGTGTGGAGTTTGTATGTTCTCCCCGTGCGTGCGTGGGTTTTCTCCGGTTTCCTCCCACATTCCAAAACATGCACGTTAGGTTAATTGGCGACTCTAAATTGTCCATTAGGTGTGAGTGTGAATGTTTGTTTGTCTGCCCTGCGATTGACTGGCGACCAGTCCAGGGTGTACCCCACCTCCCGCACAAAGTCAGCTGGGATAGGCTCCAGCATACCTGCGACCCTAATGAGGATAAGCGGTATAGAAAATGGATGGATGGATAGTTATGAAATTAGCATTTGTTTGAGAATTTTATCCGAGCATTAAGAAACACAATCAGACCTCATCTGTCACAAAGTAATATAATTTACACACACAAAGTAATCTATCATTACCGTCATTTTCGGTGTGTAAGATGCTATTTTTTTCTTAAACTTTGAACCCTGTGGCTAATTTGTGGCCCTGTTCTAATTCCATGACATCTCCTTTACTTCAGAACTGCTACTGATTGTTTAAATACTTGGCCGCTCGCAAGTCGGTGAGGAAACGGTCGCTCTTTCTTTGGCAGGGGCCAGTCACGAGCTATAAAGGGAACTCATTTTGAGCTTGTCAATCCGATGGAACTCATTACTCAATATAACAGTCTGACTCGCGATATCATCCTGCAAAGAATGCTAAAATCATCACACAGCAACTAAACACTCAAAGGGTAGCTGTAAAGTACACACTACAAGTACCAATACGAGTTTAAATAAAAAAAAAAAAAAAACGGCAACAAAAAACTTCTTCACATCATGCATTGCTTCTTAGCAAAGCAGTTCATTGGCCATGGCTGCCGGGGCGCTTAAGTTACTGTTAAGTTACTGCATAATGATTTTAGCGCTCCATCTGAGAAGACACTGTGAGTCAGACTGTTATATTGAGTAATGACCACCTGCGATTTCTGAAGGATTGATGAGCTCGTTGTGAGCTCTCTCATAGCTCATGATTATCTCCTGTCAAAGAACTACTTGGTTCTATGACGTGGACATGCGGCTTATAGTCCTGTGCAGCTTTTTTATATATATATATATATATATATGTTTTTCTGTCTAATTTTAGGGGTTACGTTTTATGCACAAAAAATAACAGTGAATATTGTATTCACATTAGAATTTTTAATACATAAATTAGAATTACATTAGTGTGTTTACTTGCATCAAATCCCAAGTCAACTCTTGACAGTGTAGTTTCACTATTTGGTGGAGATACTTTGTGGTTTTGTTGCTTATTGTTTTCCCCTAACAGTGTGGCTAGAATATGGGTTTGTTAGCTAAAGCCAAATCAATGGAGCTCTCTGTCTGTGGCCCTGCAACGCTTTTAGCCAGCACGCACATGAATCGGGTCAGGGGTGAGGCTGAAAAGGGCTGATTATGAGTAAATGAAGCAGTTGGATTTATTTTGATGTCTTGCTAATTATGCAAGTATTTATTGACCTGCGGCTAAGGAGCTGACCTCAGGGATTTACCGCAAAAGTGGAGGGGTGGGCAAGTTGGGATGAATTTGCATGCTGAGCACTCACTCTGTCTGCCCTTGTTGCCATGACAACATGCTGTTATTTTCGTTTCCTGGCGCTTCTAATTCTACTCCCTGTTGTCTTTTTTTTGAAAGACGTTTAGTTAATGCAGCTCATTTTCCTGTTTGAATGTCTTACCTTGTCTCTGTCCTATTCCCTCTGTGTGCCATACTTTTGAATATTGATCGCACCTTGTTGCCCCACAGTGCCAATGACAGGCTTCACCCAGAGAGCCACCATCGACCCCGAGCTCAACGAGATCCACGTCTTGTCGGGCCTCAGTAAAGACAAGGATAAACGCGAGGAGAACGTTCGTAACTCCTTCTGGATTTATGACATCGCCCGAAACAACTGGTAGGACAATCAAAGCGGTCAAAAACACACTTGCTCTCAAAGTAAAGATCACATTGCCCTACCAAAAAGTGGAGAACAGCATTAAAAGCAGTCCTCCTGATAGCACTTACTCTCCACTAGGGAGCTACTGTGTGTGCGTACTGTGTGCTTGTGTGGGTGTGTGTGTGCGCGTGCTTAGACGTGCGCGTGCACATGTACTGTGTCTGCACCCATCATGTATGAATCAGTGGTCGGGAAAGAACAGGCCGTTCCCGGTGTTCCAGCACATTGATTTTAGCTGCTCTTGTTCTCTATGGGCTCATTCAAACGAGGCAGTGAGACATTTAAGGGGCCATTACTTTGTTTTGGTGTGTGTGTTGTCATTTGTTAATTTCACCAACTTATGTTGTCATTCTTTCAAACGTACAGGAATTAGGGCACGGTGACAAAATTTAGTCTAATGCAGATTTAAATTTGGATTGTTAACAACAGGTTGACCCCGCTTTTGTTAACACCTCATATATGTCGACCAACTCCATAAGTCCTGATCCACTGTGTTCTTATTACTAAAAAGTGCCAGCTTTCTATAAAAAAAATAAATCCGTCCTTTATTTCGACCTGTTACAGCAGGGGTGTCCAGACTGAAAAAGGTGGACGGGTCAGGTTCATATTTTATATTTTGTACACCAACCAATGTGGATATGCTAAGAAGTGAAATATATATTTCAAGGAAAAACAGCTTTGTGATATGCACGTAAAAAGCCATGTCATTAGTATAAACGTTTCCTCCCTAAATACACCTTTTTTGTTTTTTAATTTCTACTCTTGTTTTTCCAAATATATCAACATTTATATTTTTCAAGGTTCTGATTTTATTCTCATATTAGAACTTTTTCCCCCAAAATTTTCCCAGGATTGCCTCTTCATTGATTTTTTTTTGGTTTCATATTTAATGTCCTCTTTAGAAAATAAAATGTTTTCTTTAATATTTCAACTTTAATTGTAATATTCATTCATTCATTTTCTGCGCCGCTTATCCTCATTAGGGTCGTGGGTATGCTGGAGCCTATCCCAGCAGGCTTTGGGCGAGAGGCGGGGTACGCCCTGGACTGGTCACATATAGACAAACTTTTACACTCACATTCATACCGATGGACAATTTAGAGTCGCCAATTAACCTAACATGCATGTTTTTGGAGGAAACCGGAGTATCTGGAGAAAACCTACAGGCGCGCGGGGAGAACATGCAAACTCCACTCAGATGCCCAACGAAGATTCGAATCCTGAACCTCCTGATTGTGAGGCCAATGTGCTATACCCACTCGACCACCGTGCGGCCTTAATTGTAATATATTTAAATTTAAATATATTAGTTATTTTTATTACAAAAATTATTTCTTTTTTGTAATACTCGCACTTTATTCTCATAAAATTCTGACTTTTTTTCTTGTGGTATTTTGACTTTATTTCTCATATTTTTAATGTGTTCCCGTAAAATTACAACAAAACTGCATTTTTCTTCAGACTATTAGCCAAAGATTTGCTCATGTACAAAAGCTTTGTCAATTTAGGCAAGACATACAAAAAAATTACCACAGCAGCTGTGATACATAAGAAAATATAATATCATGAAAAAGAAGAATCAAAATTAAAGTATGCATAAATGAGAATAACCATGTAAACAATTTGCTGCATGTTTAAAAAAAATAATTAAAAAAATATATAACCCAAATAAATATGCAAGCAATTGCTGGGTTTGGTCTTGGATTTTTTACTTGAATGCTTCAGGAAAAAAAAGTTGACAAATATTGTGTCCTCTTCTATTTTTGTCCCGGCATGTTATATCCAAGGTCTTGTGTGTACAAGAACGACCAAGCGGTGAAAGAAAACCCCAGCAAGGTCTTGCAGGAGGAGGAGCCTTGTCCGCGCTTTGCACACCAGCTGGTCTACGACGAGATGCACAAGGTAACACACGCAAGGCGCATGCATTTCCTGCACCACAACACAAGCCTAACAGACACTGACGTTCATTGTCAGTTTTATTGCATTTGTTTCCACGAAGCGCAAAGTTAAAGTGCTTGCACCGGCTACAGTTTTGAGGCATATACAGTTGGTACAGAAAGTTGGATTTGACCAACTAGTCCTGGTTCAGCATGTTTTATTGTTACAAGTTCCCTCTACAAACGACGTCAACATACTGTACATCTTGGATGTCAAACTCGTACCATGGAGGGCTGAAACACTGCAGGCTTTCTCTTCAACCAGTTTATCCAGCATGTGACTTTAATTGATGAGCTCCTTCCCTCAAATTCTACCACAGCAACAAACAAAATGCGATCATTTCCTTTCTTCAGACTGCTGATTGGTTGTGAATATTTATTCTTGCAGGCTTGTAGAATGTATGCTTTTTTGTACGACATGTTGGCTACTTTACACACCAGTACGCTTACTACTGGACTTTTAAAATGTACAGATTTGCACGCTTTATCGGCAGGTTTGATTTGCAATTTGGTGATGAACGTTTAACTCATTAACACAAATAGTACTTTTGACACTTTTCAGTTTTATTTTCCCCCCACTGACACCCACATAACTTCAACCTTGTTGATCAGTCATTGATAATTGTTTTTCCTGGTAAATATGACTTCTAGACCAGGGGTGCACTTTTTCATCTCGTAAGCTATAAGTATAAACATAGAAAAATATATTTATTTATATATACACATCATATATTTATTATATTCATAAAGATGAGTATTTATATATGTTTTACATGTATATCAGGGGCACCAAATATTTCAGCTTGTAAATTACAAGTCAAACATCCAAATCCAGTCAACTTTGATCTACTGCACTAAATACTGATTAGTATAAAATAATCCTTATGGAATAATGATTAGTATTTCAATATGGCAATAAAGATAATTCCACAGCAGCTGTGCACATAACCAGAGTAGTATGTCAGCCAAAATAGCTATGTAGCGTTAATTACACCAACAGTTCATGTATTACGTCCAGTTGCCTTTTGCTATCAGGAATACAGAAATGACAATAATTCTGCAAAAGATAATGCAGCCGAAGTCAAGGCGACATATTAAAATGGTTTCAGCAATGGGCACATTTTCCAATTGCTTATGAAATAGTATTGGAACAGGCGGAGCTGTAGAAAATGCTGTAGCATTTTTATAGTGGAGTTCAGGGCGCGCAGCGGTCGACGTAATGGGCACCCCTGTTCTATATGTTGTATTTGTACAAACACCACCATGTAACAACTAACATTGTCGACGCATGAAACTGAACCCCATCCACAGGTCTTACTTCATAATAAGAATTGCTTGTTATTCTGTGTGTGTTGGGTCGTACTCCCAGGTGCATTACTTGTTTGGCGGCAACCCAGGGAAGTCTTGCTCTCCAAAGATGCGTCTTGATGACTTCTGGTCGCTCAAACTGTGTCGGCCCTCCAAGGAGTACCTCCTCCGCCACTGCAGATATCTCATCAGGAAGTACAGGTCTGTGACCGCACTGAAGCACATTGATGCACCCTGCTGGTTTAGCACCAACTGTAACACATGCTTGTGAATGATTGCCCCTCCCACTTGCAATATTTAATTTTCTTGCCTGCGATGGGAGGTAAAGATGTGAACTCACTGTTGGTTTGGTGCCCGAGTGCACTGTCGGCTCCAAAATGTCGGAATGGCAACCCAATGTGATCCCTTGTTGCCATCTAGTGCTGATTTCTCGGGAGTGCAGCACAGTGACGCTGTGTGTTTTGCTTGGCCAGGTTTGAAGAGAAAGCCCAAACCGAGCCACTGAGCGCGCTCAAATACTTGCAGGATGACCTGTCGCTCACCGTGGACCACACCGACCCCGAGGAGACCAAAGAGGTTCTTAGTTTAGTTTTTCTGTTTCATAGTGAATTTTAATGCTGTATTAAGTTGGTTATGCTAAGACATGCTAATAATGATGCAATATTAGTTCCAGCTCCTGCCCTCGGCTTTGTTCAAGTCCAGCAACGATTTCATCCCCCTGGGTGAGTCTCCTACCTCACATTTACTTTATTACAATTGCTGTAACTACTAATATTTATGGTGCACTCGGTTTTTCTGAAATTGAAGGTGAAAAATAATAATAATAATAATTACAGGTAAAAAATAATTACAGGTATAATGAAGATAATTTAATATACAGTGTGTGTGTATATATATATATATATATATATATATATATATATATATATATATATATATATACATATATATATATATACACATATATATATATATATATATATAGTGACTTTGTAAAGTTGTTAGAGCCCTGTGCACATGAAATAACACGACTATACTCAACCTTCACACTGCAGTTATTGATTTAAGCCACATTGCTAATTCGCAGTGTATGGGATCACTGCCGGGACATTAAACGACAACAGCTGCACAGCATGTTAACTAATTCAACTTCAGGCTTTCGAATGGGAAGAAAGACGTAAGAAGCCAAAAAACGTACGACTTCCACACGGTATAGGAGAACTTCTTTTCACTGTCATTGGCCATGCCATGGCGGACTACATGTAGTGTATGTAATAATTCTTTGTAATATGAAAAGAGTTAATAATACAGAAAATACAAATGTAGTTATATTGTAATTCTAAGTCTTTGCTTTTTTAATTTTGTCATTGCTTTTTGTGTATTGTCTTTGCATTTGGCGGATGCCTGACGCTACAAAGAAACAGCAATGTCTGTTCATGGACCCGCCTAGAGCTGCCAGGGTGACCAGTCAATACCTGATCGCACGATTCCTTCTTGCATTGACTATTTAATAGCTACGTTTAAATGTGACAGGACATAACCTCACGATCACGCCACCATGCAAATACTTGGCACGAACGTCTTAGACGATGGGACTAGTCACCCTGGCAGAAGGTCCATGAATAGACATCGCTTTTTCCAGTTAGTGTCACGCATCCCATAAATGTAAAGAGGAGCAGCAAATGGAAAAGACAAAAGAGGAAAATCAACGGTGAGATGGAAAAGGCAAAGACATAATTGAATTACTACATTGGTATTTTTGTATTATTGATTCTCTTTACATTTCCACATGCATTACCTTTAAATTCTGGCACTCCTGTGATTCCATTTTTATATCACGTACAGCAATGTGACATTAAGGGGGAAGGACACAAATGTTAGCAACACTAACGTGTTAACGCGAACTGCAGTGCTAACATTAGACTCACTTTTCAAGAGCAAAGTTTGCCTTTTCCCTGAAGATAAAGAAAATGATCAAACCTACAGCTTCCATGTCGGTAGATGACTGACTGACAGCTCCAGGCTTTGCTTTAAGACGTGTAGCAAAGCATGTTTGGAGATTACACATTGTTCCAAAGACAACAATACCGGACGATGTATGGCAAGCGAGGCTGGCACCGGGTGGCCATTTTGTTACTTTGAACTTGTTTGATTTGCTGCTTACCTGCCGCTCCTCAGGTTTCTCCGACATAGACCAGACATATGCCCAACGCACGCAGCTCTTCGACACGCTCGTCAACTTCTTCCCCGACAGCATGACGCCGCCGAAGGGCAACCTGGTGGACCTCATCACCCTCTAGCCCCTCGCCGAGCTCTTCCTTCATCACCACCCACTGGACTTCACGTAAACACACAAATACACAGGAAGGATGAGAGCGAGTGAGGCCAGGTATTTCCTGTTTCTGATCTCTTCCATCATTATGATCTGCTGCTGACAACACTGTGTGATTTGGACACAAGCGGGAAACTGTTTTTTTTTATCCCTGTAAAACACACAAAGCCACTACTGCTAACTGCCATGCATTGCATCTGTTTTTTTGTTTTTTTTTAATCTCTGCCCTGCAAGCTACATCCTCACAATCCGCCCACCCTCCACTCGCTGACCACATGTGCCCATCCACATCCTGTCCATGCAAAAGCTTTAGGGGAGCGCAATGATTGTGATGCACGGTACATTTAAGTAGAAGCGAACACATGAAAAAATCAACAGTGTTCACTCTGGCTATAACAAGGCAGTAGACTTTGTCAACTCCTGGTGCTTGCTAGCGAGCGGGTTACCTCTTGGTTTGTTGGACTCTACCATTTGCTTTCTTGGGCAAGGGGAACCCTTCTATTGGAACCCAAGACCAAATAACTAGCCGTGCTTCTGTCACAATTTGGCTTTTTTGCATAATCCTGGTAACAAAGCAATGACAGTGACAGCCATTTCTCGTACAAACTTAATGATACCCATCGTTATTCCATATTTTGCCAGCCATGTGTGTCAGATATCAATATAAGCAAATGTATGCCGCACTTACTGGCATCGAATAAGCCGATGGGTTCAAACCCATGCACTTATTTGGTCACAATAAAGGTATATGGGTGTTGCCTTTCAATTAATTGTATAGTGTGAATAAAAGCGAGTAGTAATTACAAAGGCAAGCAGATTTTAGGCAGTATCCTTTTACCCTGCAAAAGACACTTAGAGGATTGTTTGGTGCTTTTGATTGCACTTGGTGTTAAGTCTGTGTTTGATGGAACTGGTTTGAATTGATCATGTTCTTCTACTAAGACGACATGAAAGATGGTTATTTAAAAATACTAAGGACTATTAGGGCCACGCTGAAAAGACAAACACATTGAGAAAAAAAAGTCCTAATTGTTTGAGAAATAAGTTGTATTACATGTATAAAGTTATAAAGGTGTGGTTTTCATGATTGACTCTGAGAATATTACTTTTTTCATAAAATTAGGACCTCCTTTTGCAACACTGTGATATTACATTGTTTTTTGTTGAAAAGTGTCTCACAAAATAACGACTTTACATTGTTTACACTTTACAACTGTTTTTCATTATTGTACAGTTTTGTTTTTTTTTACGATATGACTCCATTCTCATAAAAAGATGCTTTATTGTACAATTACGTTCTCCTAAAATTGTGTTTTATTTCGATATCATAAATGAATTCTAATATTCAGACTTATTCTCCTAAAAAGACAACTTTTCATATGATCTTGATTTTATTGTCATAAAAAAAGAGCACCCCCTAGCTTGTGATATTAAAAGCCGATGTATTGGTGTCCCACCATCCCCACCTCCCCACCCCCAAAAATGAAGGCATTGAAAAAACAAATCATGCCAACTTTTCTTATCTTGATTTTATTCTCATTAAAACCATTTTTTCCCATTGCTAAATTGCAAGCTTTTTATGTTACACTTTTTTTCTTGCAGAATTGTATTGACTTTTCCATACCGTTTGAACTTAACATAATGTGAACTTTTTCATACGTATTGGTCTATTCTGATAATGTAATGTAAATGTAAAAATATGTTTAAAAATACTTCACTCTGGTCAAATTTAACCTTTGTCTCCAAAACGATCTTGTTTAGGCTTCTCATAATATTGTTATCTTTATTTGTACGTATGACTTCGTTCAGATCATGTAATGACCTCATTTTTGCAAAACAATGACTTCTTTGTCAAATTGTTACTTTACCCCTTTCATAAAATGAAGACATTGTTGAAAAACATTCTTGTAAATGTATGCCTTTTTTCATCATCATATGTCAACTTATTTTTCATATTCTCACCTTACACCCCCCCCCCCCCATGACTGTTAAGGCTTTATTCGTGTAAAAAAATCCACAAAATTGTCTTTTTATTTTTCTCTGTTCAGCGTGACTCTAATGCTGCTTAGTATAAATAGCTTTGGTGTAAAAATATTTTTTAAAAAGCAGTTTACAGCAATGAAGTTATTCATGCAAGTGATGGGATTTGGGGATGTGCGCCTCATACAGTAACACTGGTCATTTTTGTGCGTTTTTGTTGTTGGAACAGGGTGGATTGTGTGTCTGGAAAACCTATTATAAAATAATTTCAAAAATAATAATTCCAAAGCACCTTTGTTGGATAAATAATGCCAAATATTACTGTTGAAAAGGCAATTTTTAAGGTTTCATTTCGTCCCCAATGTCCCATCTCATTCTTATATCCCGAGTCTGGGTGGAACTTGGGAGTTCTGAGCCCGGTACTCTCACACCTGCCAGCACTTCTCTGTGGAATGTGTAGAAAACCTTGTAGAACTGCACTGTATGTAATGTAAATAATGAATAAAGATTGTATTTTGTTCAGCTAGATCTTCTATTCTTGACTACCCTCTTGTGGCCATACTGAGGAATTGCCTTAAAAAAAGCCCTCTTTCAAACAGGTTTGAATTAAGTGGAAAAAAATATTTTATTTTCAAAAAAGGTGACAGTCAACAATGTACAGCTTCCAGTGTGTCAGACCCCTGTTGTTCACTTCTATCCGCAAACCAGCCATAAATACAAAAAGATACAAATACAGTAACAAAGCAACACTTCACATAGTTTGAAGTTAAATGATTATGCTGATGGTATTTTTAATCAGGTTTTGCTAAACCGTATAAATGACAGTCATATCTTTTAGGTCATCAACCTTTAGAGTACAATTTGAATGTTTTTGAACAAACCTCCCGTTGATGACAGTATTTTTTTCAAAAAATAAAAACTTAAATGCACCGTTCCACATTGTTATGCACAACAGAGTTTCAAAGCATTCACTGGTTGTTAAGAAGAAGGTAATTTTGCTACAGAAGGTATGGTTCTTCATTTTGTACCATGGAAGAAAGTGGTCCGTTAGAAACTTTGCTGAGGTCATTTTCTCACACGGCCACGTCCTTGCTGACGTCACAGCCTTGTTGACACATGCAGGCCATACTCCACTTCATCCACCCGGACCACCCAAGGATGCAGTGTGGGCCCACCGCATCCGTTTTTTGCTTGTGAGTTTTGTAGGTTTATGCATACTGTATCTGCAAGCCTCTGGTGGATCCTACACAGTGAGGTTCGAGGGGTTTATGCATACTGTATCTGCAAGCCTCTGGTGGATCCTACACACTGAGGTTCGTGGGGTTTATGCATACTGTATCTGCAAGCCTCTGGTGGATCCTACACACTGAGGTTCGTGGGGTTTATGCATACTGTATCTGCAAGCCTCTGGTGGATCCTACACAGTGAGGTTCGTGGGGTTTATGCATACTGTATCTGCAAGCCTCTGGTGGATCCTACACAGTGAGGTTCGTGGGGTTTATGCATACTGTATCTGCAAGCCTCTGGTGGATCCTACACAGTGAGGTTCGTGGGGTTTATGCATACTGTATCTGCAAGCCTCTGGTGGATCCTACACAGTGAGGTTCGTGGGGTTTCAGAGCCACCAGCAGCTTCAAACACCTGTTTGCTGCTTTGGAATTCTTGATTCCATGAAGTTGTCTGCCAGAAACCTTTTTCTGTTATGCCTTTACCAGCACAATCCCGGCCGTCATCTGAATTAGCCACACATTTCTTCACCTTGTGACGGTCACGCTTACGTTTTTGGGAATTATTGAATGTTTTCATGCCAAGGTATTGCAATAATTTGTGTCAGCAATGAGATCCTTTTACTTTGCCATATTGCTTAAGTCTGCGGCATGCTTAATAATGTGGAACATCATTTTTAAGTTGTTTCTTTTAATTGGGCTCACTTGGCAAACTAATTATGACCGTGATTGATCTCAGTAATCCAAAGAGCCACAAGACACAATGCCATCCATGAATTTCATTGAAGAACAACCAACATATCTTTAATTCATTCATGTTCTATGCCGCTTATCCTCATTAGGATCGCGGGTGTGCTGGAGCCTATCCCAGCTGACTTTGGGCGGGAGGCGGGGTACACCCTGGACTGGTCGCCAGTCGGTCGCAGGGCAGACGTACAAGCATTCACACTCTAATGGACAATTTTTGAGTCGCCAATTAACCTAACATTTCAATACATTGGAAAAAGTGCTTGTGTCCAGCATTAGCTGCAATAATAATACAAAAATATATTTACAGTGTTTACACTCAAAGAGGAAGGAATCGACGAAAAGGAACCTTTTTAGTTGGGTTGGGAAGAGCAAGTATTAAGTTGGGGATATACCGGACAATGCCGTCCCACATAGCAGTCCACAGGGTCTCTCATCTCATGGCAAATATCCTTAAAAGACTCAATTTGCAAAATAATAAAAGGTACATGAATGTACAGTGTATCAGGCGATATTTAGTGACGTATTATTTCTTTGATCCTCACGTTCACGACTGGCAGTTTAGTATGGCTGCCGGCGTCAGAGTCCCATATCTGCGGGGGTGTAAGGTGTCTTAATCTGTGCCAGGTGTGGACTTCCTTACAGGTGCGTGTCCTCCTCGTCGGGGACGTCCTCCTTGAGGAGGTTGTCGATGGGGACGATCCAGCTGTCGTTGAAGTCGCCGTTCAGCGCCACCTTCTTCTCCTGCATCTCCGG
Source organism: Oostethus manadensis (assembly GCA_024372805.1). Classification (NCBI taxonomy): domain Eukaryota; kingdom Metazoa; phylum Chordata; class Actinopteri; order Syngnathiformes; family Syngnathidae; genus Oostethus; species Oostethus manadensis. The sequence continues at coordinate 1,529,032 of QODF01000008.1, forward strand.
CTGCACCTCCATCACCTCCAGCGTGGGGTTGTCGTGGTAACCGTTCTCCACGGTGTGAAGCTCCTCTGTCAGGTGTTGCTGGTGTGAAAGGAAGTTTTCGTTTAAAAGAAAAACCAAAAAGACAGCAAGCGTTCTGTCTTGCTTACTCAAGTTTGTGCTTGCTGTGTGGCTGTAGGACTATTCAGACTGGTGTTTTTTATACTACTTTGATATACCGTTTGAGCTTTAAAGGTGACCTATCTTGCTCTTCCTCTTTTCTGGCCTATAAATCTTGCTACAATGTTGAGTCCTCCCGTTAAACTTGGGCAACGTTGAGCAACGACTCCCAGGAAATGTTTGTTCAGGTGTGAGGGAAAGCTAATTTTGTTTGTTTACAAAGCTGGACTATCCGGCAAACCGTTGCTGAAATCCAACGCCCTTCCAACACTACTTGGTCGTGTTGAAGAGTCAGAAGAGCAAGATGTGCAGTAAGTAATAATTTATCTGCATAATTAATAAATTGCCGTTTACTATCAACTCCTGTACCGCCAGAATTAGGAAGTGGGTTGGAGCGCTTGGGAGTGAGACCACTCACAGCGGAGTGGGCTCGACGGGAGGCGTACCTGAGGAGGGTATAGAGTGGAGTAAAAGAAGCAAAATCTGGAAAATCTAGAAAGCTTTCTGTGCGGGTAATCGTGTGCAGCTGCTACATAGAACTCAATACAAAAGCCTGACAATGAGTATAATAGACCCCTTTTAATATTTACAGCATAAAATGGGTGCATATTTTAAAAATAAATGACGACTATTGCTTTGTATTATTTATGTCTAAATATTAGCATCGGTTTAATATATTTTTGTAAATTATAATTTAATAATACATAATTCAAAATCCCTGCGACCCTACTGAGGATAAGCGGTATAGAAAATGAATGAATGAATGAATGCCCTTTTTCTACAATATACCATGCATTTAGGTCACAGCATACATTACCCATGATGCATTTAAGCCAAGCTGAGACATTTTGTCAGTGTTGCCAACTTGGCAATTTTGTTGCCAGATCTGGCGATATTCTGTACATGATTTAAAGTAATATACATATTCTCAAACGTGACTAGCGACAAATTTAGCGACTTTCTCCTCACTTCATTGGAGAGTTTTCTGGTATTTGGGGACGAGCGCTGTTGACAGGTCCGCCCCGGCGAAAGATATTACTTGCAGTTTGCTCCGAATTGTGTCACCGAGTGGTATGAAGTGGAAATGGAAGCCTCATGACAGGGCCGTGGGTCCCAGCCAATCAGTAGAGACAGGTAACGTTAATACAGTCGTCCGTTGTTTATGGTAGTACCATAGTAGGATTCAATATTAATACATTGAATATTTTTGTAGTTTGAGCATAGAAAACGTGTTCATGACATTCTAAATACGGTTTTTACCATTTATTAGAGTGCTCTAGACATGAAATAACACCCCTAATGTGACCTTTACACTCATGTTGTTCTTTCCTTGCTCCTAATTGCGCAGGCTACAGCAGGGACACGAGACTCCAAAGGTTCTCATTTGGGGTGAGGACTTTATGCTACCAAGCTAACAAGTTTGCCTCCAATTTACTTACTGTAAACTTAAGAAAGGACATAGAACTTACCACTTCCACACGGAATGGGAGAACTATTAATCACTATGCCATGTCAGACATGCTTTGGCGGACTCCATGCAGTGTTAGGGTCATGTAATCAAAGGTAATGTCTTTTCACTATAACATTACTGACACCTAGTGACCAGAATACTATGTATGACTTGTGTTTCAATATTTATTTCACCAATAATAGGCCATAACGATCATTTATAAATTCTTTTTTTTAAGGAGAGGCCGATGCTTAAGCCGCAAAGCGGTGAGGGACTGCTCGGATGGAAGACTTAAGATGGTGCAATTTTAAGTACAAATATAGTCATGATGTAAAATATACTTTCATTGGGTGGTCTGCAGGTTAACTTGGAAGTACATCACAGCATATCATAGCAACCTGTCCTGATAGCCACACGGGGGGACGCAGTCAAAGCACCATGTACCTGGTTTTCACTGTAGGGCTTGCGGTGGTGGGATGCGCACACGGCCAGGATGACGATCATAATCAACAGAGCGCCGCACGACGCCAAGATGGCAATCAGGGTTTTGTTATCTGTTGGTTTCTTCACGTGGGGGAAAACACACAGGAGATGTCAGTGGAGCCTGTTCTCCAGCTTCACCTGAGCGCTTCTTCAGCACTCACCTTGGTTATTTCTTCATAATACTGAGTAGCGAGGGCGGTTTTCACTGTAAAGTACGCATAACTGTTAGTTCACACCATAATAAGCACTTTATCCCCAACATGACTCATGGATGCACGGCGCTTTTCCACTAGGAGAAGCTGAGCTACCTTTGCCGTTGATCTCCACGCAGTCAAAGATCAGTTTGTCATTATGGTGTCGCCACGTCAGCGTGCAGTTTCCGTCTTTCAGGTTCCCCATCAGGCGCCTGCACACCTCCATGAGATCTTTCTCTTCCTCCTCCTAAAACAAGTTACAGTTGGGGTGCTTTATTGTTGTTTTAGTGAAGTGATTATTTTCATGAAGAAAGACATTTAAAAATGGGTACATTCAATTGGTTCTTTTGAAATGGTTTGTAATGCATACATTTATAAACGACCCAAAAAGTGTAGCGTTGGGTGACTGGCATGAGGGCTCTTTCGAGTATAAGCAATAAAAATTGTAATATATTCTTGACAGCTTGTTAAAAGACATACTGTATTGATGTTTACGCAACTAAAATGTACATAGTGGATAGCTCCATCCTTAAATGTTGGCCCCTTTTTCTCCTCTGCTTTCCTCTTTTTGTCTAAATTGTGCATCCAAAGGTCTGTGGACACTTGATCATCACCGCCCACTTGCGGTCAAGGCTAAATCAAACTCATATTGCTTCACGATCTGCTCGTTTTTGCAGCGAAATAACATGATTGCGACTCCTGGCCTGTAATATATTCAATATCATGCAATATTAAGAATGAGATTTGTTTTAGGGCCGCACGGTGGATGAGTGGGTAGCATGTTGGCCTCACAGTCAGGAGGTTCATGGTTCGAATCTCCGTGTGGAGTTTGCATGTTCTCCCCGTGCGTGTGTGGGTTTTCTCCGGGTACTCCGGTTTTCTCCCACATTCCCAAAACATGCATGTTAGGTTAATTGGTGACTCTAAATTGTCTATTAGAGTGTGAATGTTTTTGTCTATATGTGCCCTGCGATTGACTGGCGACCAGTCCAGGGTGTACCCCACCTCTAGCACAAAGTCAGCTGGGATAGGCTCCAGCATCCCCGCGTCCCTAAAGATGATAAGCGGGATAGAAAATGGATGGATTTGTTTTCTTTTTCAGCAATTTCTGTTTAGATATACTGCGTTAACATCTGATGAGACACCTCACAGCTCAGTTTGGCTTTATCCATTTCATGTGAGCAGTATGGGGGTGTCCTGGTAGAGGGCGCCACCCATCTGACACGCATCCTGATCAAAAAATGACCACTGAGCATAAGTAAATGTGAAACCTTTCCACCCCTTAGCTTTGCCATACCCCCTAAAGAATTGCCCATGTGGCCCATACCGAAAACCGCCGCTGCTGTACAGTTATAGGTGTACAAAAGACAAAACCACATACCTCTTGCCCGCTGTTCAGCGAGTACTACATGCAAAAAAGAAACACATCATTGCATTGTTAGTCAAATGAATGCCCATTTAAGCAATCTGCTCCCCAAATGTTACGTCAAGTCTTACCGAAAACTTCTTAGGATTTGTGTTGGCCTCAACAGGCCAGGCCTCAAAGGCAGAAGGTGTTGTTGGGGCCAGGATGGTGGTCCCTATCCCCTCAGCTGGCTCTGGGGTCCTAGCTGCTGCTGATGTCTCCCAGGGGCTTGTGGCAGTGGTTTTTTCTGTGGCGGCCATTACATTGCATTGATTACAATAACCCAAGAAAATACAAATAAATCACCAAAAATGCAACAGGGACACTGGAATACTGGACTGTAGTGTGTTACAAATATGATAACCTTGCATCGCTTTTTATAAAAGGAATACGGTAATCCCTTGTTTATTGTGGATTAATAGGTGCTATAGAAAACTTGTTTATGACCTTCTACGGTGACCTTTTCGTACATTATTAGAGCACCCTAGATTTTAAATAACACCATTTTAGTCACTTTTACACTCCTATTACCCAATAGGTAAACCGATCATTTAAGTAAAAAATAAGACTTGTGCTCTAAACGTGTTGTAAGGGGACAGGAAGCGATGTTGAGGATTTAGAGCTTGTATTTACAGTGACATGATACCAGTGTCATGGGACCAGCGTAGAATACTACGTATCATTCACAGCGTCTTTGACTGCCTTATATTTATATTGTACCTCATTTAGCCATTTTCAATGCTTGAAAATGCTGCATTTAGGCAAAAACATGTAAAATTTGTCCATATTCAACCATGAAACAGCACAATTTATTCATTCATACATCGAAACCCACAGCTCACTGAAATAGTCAGCAGAGAATTAAGACTATTTAATATGTTTTATAAAACAACAAGGTATCCGTTGTTCTAAAAAATGAAATCAATTCATTAATTATTACTGTAGATAGACTTCAATATCAAAGACCAGTTGAAAAATTGCAAGAATTTACATTTGCACTGTTGGCTCTTAGGGAGGTTCTAAATAGAGCTTCAAAATGCAAAAAAAAAAATGGGAGTGAGGGAAAATTTGGGGGGAGTAAACTATTTTTTGCAAACAAGCATTACATTGAAATAGGCTGTTCATCAGCCAATCAAAATATTAACACCATAGCCTTTAAAAGCCAAAATCATCATCAAATCATCATTTTCTGTCCAGTATTCGCACTGTCATGATCTCTTGACGGCAAAGGCAAAAAAAAAAAAAGCTTTCTTTCTTTAAACACGGTCAGATTGTTTACCTGCATAAGTGAGGCTTCTCATGGCCGCTGAGGTTCGATGCAGTAAGACAGTCTTTTTAAAACTGACCCAGAAAGATGTCTAGAAAAATGCTGCAGGTTGTGCACGGGCGTCAAACGGCAGAAGTCTATGTGGAGATATCAGGCGGGCATCCCGTTGTTTACAAAAATGTACATCGATTCCAGACAGTGGAAGCCATCTTCACCACCTAGCGCAAGATTCCCACTAGTCTCCTTGGAAACACTGGTGTCAAACATTTCCAAACCAATTTTTGAGGTGACTAACAAGAATGAGTACTGAGTACTTTTTTGTATTTGTTTTCTAGGGGGGGGGGGGCAGTTTTTTTAGAGCTATTTATTTTGTCTCACTCTCATTAGAACTCTTATTAGAACCTCCTTAACAGCCATCAAGGGTATATAGGAGGTATACAGGGGTATATTGGATTGGTTTTAGATCTTACCTGCTTTGGCATCTGCCTGGTCGGTCTTGGAAATGAAGGTAACATGCGTTACGGGTTGATGATTTGGTGTGGAGGCATCTTTGCTTGTGCCCGTATTGCCTAGCAACACGACCCCATCCTCATTTGCCGAGGTTGTAGTCGGCTGGGGTGGAGTGTCTGGTGTCATGGCGGCGTTGGGAGACCCTGCCACTTGGAGGGTTACTTTTGGTAGGGTAGCGGTCGGGACAACGCTTGGTTGCGTACTAAAGAGATGAGGATCATTTTTGTTGGTTTGTGCATATGGTTGAGTGGTAGCTGGTGCATTTGTGACCTCTGCGACCTCTGCAACCTTTGCACCGTCAGCGGCGGCGTCTGCAACCTTTGCACCGTCGGTGGCGACGTCTCCAAACTTTGCACCGTCGGTGGCGGCGTCTGCAACCTTTGCACCGTCGGCGGCGGCGTCTGCAACCTCTGCACCGTCTGCGCCGCCATGTGGAACCTCGGTGGCGTCTGCAACCTCAGGGGGATCTGCTACTTTGGCAGCATCTGCTACCTCACCGCTGTCTGCTACTTCTGTGCCGTCTGCTGCCTTGACAGTGGTAGCCTTCGTGACAGTAGGAATGGTGACCACAGTGATTGATGCTGAAGTAGTTGGCGCCTGCATCATTTTATGCATGTCACTTGGGGGCGCCACAGTTATATTGGATTCCATTGCTACATCCGTTCCGTTTGCAGGTATGCTATCGACAGCTGGCACTTTGGTGGCGGGAACAGTTCCCTCTGGCTGGACAACGGCAGCTTCGGTGACCACGGGAACGGTACTTTCATTGTCTGCGCGCACTTTTTGATATAAAAGACCTGCAAAACAGAGATAATACGGAATTATTTACATACATGGGCTGCTGATATTATAACACCTATAAGGCCTTGCAATTATTAAATAATTGAATAGGTATTTACATGTATTTTATTTGTTATATTTTGTCTACTTAGGGGCAGTGCAGTAATCTGACAACATACAAGCATTGTCTGTGCTCTTCTGTTGGATTTTGTGTGTGTGTGTGTGTATTTATGTACACATATGTTTGTTTATATATGTACATGCCTGTATGTGTATATATGTGTGTATATATATATATATATATATATAAACAAACATATGTGTATATATATATATAAACAAACATATGTGTATATATATATATATATATATATAGGGTGGGCCAAAAGGTTACAGTTTACATTTATTAGACGTTTAGACTCAGGGAGAAACTCGTCCCTGAGTCACCACCTTATCGTAGCGGAGGAGTTTGCGTGTCCCAATGATCCTAGGAGCTAAGTTGTCTGGGGCTGTCATGCCCCTGGTAGGGTCACCCATGACAAACAGATCCCAGGGGAGGGACCAGACAAAGTGTGGCTCAATACACCCCAATGATGCACAATAACAATGAACTTCCTTTTCCCGCCCCTGGACGCGGGTCACCGGGGCCCCCCTGGGGAACCAGGCCTGGAGGTGGGGCACGATGGTGAGCATCTGGTGGCCGGGCCTGCACCCATGGGGCCCGGTCGGGCACACCTAGAAAAGGTAACGTGGGTCCCCCCCTCCAATGAGCTCACCACTCGTGGTAGGGGCCAAATGGGTCGGGTGCAAAGGGAGCTGGGTGGCGGCCGGAGGCAGAGTCCTTGGCGGTCCAATCCTCGGCTACAGAAGCTAGTTGTTGGTACGTGGAATGTCACCTCTCTGGAAGGGAAGGAGGCTGAGCTGGAGCGTGAGGTGGAGAAATTCCGGCTAGATATAGTCGGACTCACCTCAACGCACAGCAAGGGCTCTGGAACCAGTCCTTTAGAGAGGGGCTAGACTTCATTCCACTCTGGTGTTGCCGGCAATGAGAGGCGACGGGCAGGGGTGGCAATTCTTGTTGCCCCCCGGCTCCAAGCCTGCACGTTTGAGTTTAACCCAGTAAACGAGAGGGTAGTTTCCCTACGCCTTTGCGTGGGGGGACGGGTCCTGACTGTTGTTTGCGCTTATGCGCCAAACAGCAGTTCAGAATGCCCGCCTTTTTTGGAGTCCTTAGAGGAAGTACTAGAGAGTGCTCCCTCGGGGAATTCCCTTGTTCTGCTGGGTGACTTCAACGCTCATATTGACAACGACAGTGAGACCTGGAGAGGTGTGTTTGGGAGGAAAGGCCCCCCTGATCTTACCCAAGCGTTGTCTTGTTATTGGACTTCTGTGCTCGTCACGGATTGTCGATAACGAACACCATGTTCAAGCATAAGGGTGTCCACATGTGCACTTGGAACCAGGAGACCCTGGGCCGCAGTTCGATGATTGACTTTGTGGTTGTGTCGTCGGACGTGCGGCCACATGTTTCGGACACTCGGGTGAAGAGAGGGGCGGAGCTGTCAACTGATCACCACCTGGGATGAGATCCGCCCGGAGTTCCTTAAGGCCCTGGATGCTTTGGGAGTGTCTTGGTTGACACGACTCTGCAGCATCGCGTGGACGTCGGGGTCGGTGCCCCTGGACTGGCAGACCTGGGTGGTGGTCCCGCTTTTCAAGAAGGGGGACCAGAGGATGTTTTCTAACTATCGTGGGATCACACTCCTCAGCCTTCCCGATAAGGTCTATTCAGGGGTTCTGGAGAGGAGGATCCGCCGGATAGTCAAATCTCGGATTCAGCAGGAGCACTGTGGTTTTCATCCTGGTCGTGGAACTGTGGACCAACTCTATACTCTCGGCAGGGTCCTTGAGGGTGCATGGGAGTTTGTCCAACCAGTCTACATGTGTTTTGTGGACTTGGAGAAGGCATTCGATCCCGTTCCTCGGGGAATACTGTGGGGAGTGCTCCGGGAATACGGGGTATCGGACCACCTAATCCAGGCGGTTCGTTCCCTGTATGACTGGTGTCAGAGTTTGGTTCGCATTGCCGGCAATAAGTCGGACCCGTTTCCAGTGAGGGTTGGACTCCGCCAGGGCTGCCCTTTGTCACCTTTCTGTTCACTACTTTTATGGACAGAATTTCTAGGCGCAGCCAGGGCGTTGAGGGGTTTCGGTTTGGTGGCCGCAGGATTTGATCTCTGCTTATAGCAGATGATGTGGTTCTGTTGGCTTCATCGAGCCATGACCTTCGACTCTCACTGGATCGGTTCACAGCTAAATGTGAAGCGGCTGGGATGAGAATCAGCACCTCCAAATCCGAGTCCATGGTTCTTGCCCGGGAAAGGGTGGAGTGCCATCTCTGGGTTGTGATGAGGTCCTGCCCTAAGTGGAGGATTTTAAGTACCTTGGCGTCTTGTTCACGGGCGATGGAAGGATGGAACGGAAGATGGACAGGCGGATTGGTGCGGCGTCTGCAGTAATGCGCAATCTGCACATCTGTCGTGGTGAAGAGAGAGCTGAGCCAAAAGACAAAGCTCTCAATTTACCGGTCGATCTACGTTCCTACCCTCACCTATGGTCGTGAGCTTTGGGTAGTGACCGAAAAGACAAGATCACGGGTACAAGTGACCGAAATGAGTTTTCTCCGCAGGGTGGCTGGGGTCTCCCTTTGAGTGAGAAGCACTGTCATCCGGGTCATCGGAGTAGAACCGCTGCTCCTCCACATTGAGAGGAGCCAGATGAGTTGGCTCGGGCATCTGGTTAGGATGCCTCCCGAACGCCTTCTTGGGGAGGTGTTCAGGGCACGTCCAACCAGTAGGAGGCCTCTAGGAAGACCCAGGACACGTTGGAGAGACTATTTCTCTCAGCTGGCCTGGGAACACTTTCGGCATCCGCTGGCAAGAGCTGGACGAAGTGGCCGGGCAAAGGGAAGTTTGGGTTTCTCTGCTTAGGTTGCTGCCCCCGCGCCCTGACCTTGGATAAGCGGAAGAAAATGGATGGACGTTTAGAAATATTTTTACGTACAGTACACTATATTCACATATTAGACATTTTACGTGGAATATTTAATCCCCCCAGTCCTCAAAAATATGGAACAAATATTAAAAAGAAAAGGGAATTTTGAATGGCAAGATTAGCTTCAAAGCCCTGGCAGATGGCTTTCTCAACAAGAGCAAAGTTATTTGTGTTGCTGTTACAAAGTATGTCACCTCTGGGAGAAGTGAGCAGTTACTGCAGCACTGCAGGTATTGTTTTGTCATTTATACGGTGGTACTTTGGCATAAAGTGTCCCAACTAAAGAGTGTTTTCAGATGCGAGTTGTTTCTGGTTTTGCTTTGAACTGCTAGCTAAATTTAGGTTAGGACCGATGGGAGGTAATTGGGGCACTAGCTATTCCTATGGCATTGACACTAGCATTATATCAATCTTACGTACATTATAACTCTCTAGTTTATTTTATTTAATACAAAACTATGACAGGAACAACATCGAATTTAAAGCAGTAAATGAATACAAAACCACCATCCACCTGTTTGTTTTTCAGAGAGGTTGTGTACCACAAACATGCGCATTACCACTCAATAAGGTCATCGGATATTATCTTTATGCATTCCCACACAGTATCAGCATTTGGGAGCCAATACGACGTGAAAGAAAAAGGTTAAAAATACTGGGAATTTCTGACTATTATTTTTGAATAAAATAATAGCCCATATTTATTTTTTAAATTGCCTTTAAAAAAGTCAAAAGTTCAAACAAGTTTTTTTAAACTAAAAAATAAGTTACTCTAAATAAATCATTCTGAAATTGTTTTTAATTTTTTTTAATACATTACTTTAATAATTCTATAAACTGGAGACTGGCATGAAGAGGGTTTCAAATATAAATAAAAAATACATAAACACAATAATAGATTATTTATTATTTTGTGTTATTGTTTCAGTAAATTGATAATTTGAGTAAATTCATTATATTTAAAAATGATTTACTGGCAAAGACCATTTAGAAAATGTATAAATGCATTTATAAAAAGTATTGAAAAATGTAGTCAATTGTATAGTTATTGTTATGGTATTGTATTATTTTATTGTTTTTAAAAATGGTTTATTTGAATGAGTGAAAAAGGCTTTAACAATTGATTGCTGGGTCATTAGACACTTTCTTGTATGAAAATGAACTCATATTAACATTGCAACTGCTTGTAAGGCTTGGGACATCCATCTTCATCTGGTGCTCTATTTATAGCCACTGTGGCAGGATGTTGCATACAATAAACTTGGAAGCACCACACCTTTTTCTGTGTGCGTGTGCGTGTGTGTGTGTGTTGGTGGTGGTGGGGGGAGAGGGGGGGACAATGTGACAATCCATGCCTTAGTCCACATCCCCAGAACAATGGCGTCCCCCGCCCATCTCTTGCATTGTTTCGGCACAAAGACTCACTGATGGCATTTTGAGGTATTACCGTAAAGGTAGCCATAATGATTGCGTGTAAGCATGACAAGTTTACTGAAGAACTACTGTGGTATGCAAAAGTTTGGGCATCCCTGAACATTTTCAATGCTCATCTTTCTGTTGGGGTGCCCAAATGCATGTACCTGCCTAATTTTGTTTAAATCATCATTCATCAACTTTTTCTGTCCAAAATCCCAAACTACTGGCCCGTCATGTCTCTTATACTGTATTATCAGTGTGTGGGGGTTTTTACAAGTTGTGCAGGTAAACAAACTGTTACTCGTACCATGGCTATGAAGGTGTTGGCTGTTTAAGTGGTCAAGTGGAGGCTGGTGCGGCCAGGCACAGCCGCATCGCTTATCAGGCCTTCTGCCTCCTCTTCTACTGAGTGCCCCTACTAAGAGACCCACTACAGCATTACATAATACGCAATGAACTGGGAGTAGTTCTCCAAAGGTGACACCTCATGCTTTTCTCCTCGCTACAAACCTCATGCATTGAGTGATTGGTTTTCTCCACCTAGTTTGTTTTTACCTCACCCACACATTCCTTGCCATCCAAGCCCACGCACAAACATGTGTCTTTAACTGTAATATTTGCAAGGAACTAACGCTATTAAGTAAATTATCAACTGTAACGTAGCAGTTGGTAGTTTCTGCAGTCAAAAGAGTGTGCTAGAAGATGGCAAATGAACGGTCCTTTATTGTTAGGAAATACAGTCGACCCTCATTTTTTGCGGTTAACTGGTTCCAGACTCAGTTCATATTGTTGTTGCAGCCGGACTACCCAGCATGCCTTGTGGCTTTTGGAAATAAGTTTGAATGTACGTGTTATGTTTAGTTTTTCTTTCGTTGATTTATGTGGTGCGGTAATTTGCTCTGACTGTGTTGTGTTTTTGTTTCATTGCACCGTGAGCAAGCATTTATAGACGGCCCTGCCGCCAAATTTTTGGCCTGCCCACCCCTCGACTAGACGTAAAAAAAAAGTGGAAAAACAAAAGTAATTTATATTTTGATTAGCTCCAAATTTTCCTGGTTCTTTGCCACTTTTTTTTGTTATTGTCTTTTTATTTTGTGTTCTTAACTCATTTATTGTATTTGTTTGCATATGTAGTATTTTTGTTGTACAGGTATTATTATGTATGATTTTTGATGTAGTATTTTAAAACCAAGTCAAATGTCTTTACAAAACACAGTTTTTGGTATATATTTTATTTATTATATATATTTTTTAAGTACTTATACACATGTATTCATAATTTGTTGTTTTAATTTTTAATTTTTCATCATGTTGTTAATTAGATTTAATATAATAATATTATATATATATTACTGGTGGGGAAGGAGCCCGAGCTTGTGGAAGAGGCGGAGAGATTCCGACTAGATATAGTCGGACTCACCTCAACCCACAGTTTGGGCTCTGGAACCAAATTCCTTGAGAGGGGCTGGACCTTGTTCTTCTCTGGAGTTGCTGCAGGGGAGAGGCGGCGAGCTGGTGTGGGCTTATTGATAGCCCCCCGGCTTGGTGCCTCTGTGTTGGAGTCATCCCCAGTAAACGAGAGGGTTATTTCCCTACGCCTTAGGGCTGGGGAAAGGGTCCTGACTGTGGTTTGTGCGTATGCGCCGAACGGCAGTTCAGAGTACCCAGCCTTCTTGGAGTCTATCAGAGGGGTTCTGGAGAGCACCCCAGCTGGTGACTCCATAGTTCTGCTGGGAGACTTCAACGCCCATGTGGGCAATGACAGTGTGACTTGGAGGGGCGTGGTTGGGAGGAACGGCCTCCCTGACCTGAACCCGTGCGGTGTGTTGTTGCTGGACTTCTGTGCGAATTACAGTTTGTCCATAACAAACACCATGTTCGAACATAAGGATGTCCATAAGTGCACTTGGCACCAGGACACCCTAGGTCGCAGGTCTATGATCGACTTTGTGGTCGTATCATCAGACCTGCGTCCGCATGTTCTGGACACGCGGGTGAAGAGAGGGGCTGAGCTGTCAACTGACCACCACCTGGTGATGAGTTGGATTAGATGGCGGGGAAGGATGCCGGACAGACCTGGCAGACCCAAACGCGTAGTGAGGGTGTGCTGGGAACGTCTGGCAGAGTCTCCCGTTCGTCGAGTCTTCAACTCTCATCTCCGGCAGAGCTTCGCCTGCATCTCGAGGGAGGACCGGGATATTGAGTCCGAATGGGCCGTATTCCGTGCCTCTATTGCTGAGGCAGCCAGTTGTGGTTGCGGCCGCAAGGTGGTCGGTGCCAGTCGTGGTGGCAAGCCCCGAACCCGATGGTGGACACCGGGGGTTAGGGCTGCCGTCAAGCTGAAAAAGGAGTCCTATCGAGCATGGATGGCTTGCGGGACTCCCGAAGCAGCTGACAGGTACCGGCAGGCCAAGCGGCACGCGGCTTCGGCGGTGGTCGAGGCAAAAACTCGGGTGTGGGAGGAGTTCGGTGAGGCTATGGAGCACGACTTTCGGTCGGCCTCGAAGAGGTTCTGGCAAACCGTCCGACACCTCAGAAAGGGGAAGCAGCCCCCAGTTCACACTGTTTACAGTGCGGACGGGGGCTTGCTGACCACGACTGTGGATATAGTTGGTCGGTGGAAGGAATACTTCGAGGCCCTTCTCAATCCCACTGACATGCCTTCCATAGAGGAAGCAGAGTCTGAGGATACGTACGTGGACAGTTCTATCACCGTGGCTGAGGTAATTGGGGTAGTCAAATCACTCCCCAGTGGCAAGGCTCCGGGGGTAGACGAGTTCCGCTCAGAATTTCTCAAGGCTCTGGATGTTGGAGGACTGTGTTGGTTGACACGCCTCTACAACATTGCATGGAAGTCAGGAACAGTACCTCTGGACTGGCAGACCGGGGTGGTGGTCCCCATTTTTAAAAAGGGTGACCGGAGGGTGTGTTCCAACTATAGGGGGATCACACTCCTCAGCCTTCCTGGGAAAGTCTACTCCAGGGTGCTGGAGAGAAGGGTACGACCGTTAGTCGAACCTCGGTTAGAGGAGCTGCAATGTGGTTTTCGTCCCGGTCGCGGAACACTGGACCAGCTCTACACCCTTGCAAGGGTACTCGAGGGTATGTGGGAGTTTGCCCAACCAGTCTACATGTGCTTTGTAGACCTGGAAAAGGCATTCGACCGTGTCCCTCGTGGTGTCCTGTGGGGGGTGCTCCGGGAGTACGGGATTGATGGTCCGCTTCTACGTGCCATTCGGTCCTTGTACAATCGAAGCAGGAGCCTGGTTCGCATTGCCAGCAGTAAGTCGAGCTTGTTTCCGGTGAACGTTGGCCTCCGCCAAGGCTGCCCTTTGTCACCGATTCTGTTCATAATCTTCATGGACAGAATTTCTAGGCGCAGTCAAGGTGTTGAGGGAGTCCAGCTTGGTGACCTTAGGATCTCGTCTCTGCTATTTGCAGACGATGTGGTCCTTATGGCCTCATCAGGCTGTGACCTTCAGCGTTTACTGGAGCGGTTTGCAGCTGAGTGTGAAGCTTCTGGGATGAGACTCAGCACCTCCAAATCCGAGGCCATGGTTCTCAGTCGGAAACGGGTGGACTGTACCCTCCGGGTTGGGAGTGAGGTCTTGCCTCAGGTGGAGGAGTTCAAGTATCTCGGGTTCTTGTTCACGAGTGAGGGAAGGTTGGAGCGTGAGATCGACAGACGGATCGGTGCAGCATCTGCAGTAATGCGGTCGCTGTACCGGACCGTCGTGGTGAAGAGAGAGCTGAGCCGGAAGGCAAAGCTCTCTGTTTACCGATCGATCTACGTTCCCACCCTCACCTATGGTCATGAGTTATGGGTCATGACCGAAAGAATGAGATCGCGGATACAAGCGGCGGAAATGAGTTTCCTTCGTAGGGTGGCTGGACTCACCCTAAGAGATAGGGTGAGGAGCTCGGCCATCCGGGAGGAGCTCAGAGTAGAGCCGCTGCTCCTTCACATCGAGAGGAGCCAGTTGAGGTGGCTCGGGCATCTAGTCCGGATGCCTCCCGGGCGCCTCCCTGGTGAGGTGTTTCGGGCATGCCCAGTCGGGAGAAGGCCCCCGGGAAGACCTAGGACACGCTGGAGGGACTATGTCTCACAGCTGGCCTGGGAACGCCTTGGTGTCCTCCCGATGGAGCTGGAAGAGGTCGCTGGGGACCGGGAAGTCTGGACTTCCCTACTGAAGCAGCTGCCCCCGCGACCCGGACCCGGATAAGCGGTGGAAAATGGATGGATGGATGGATTATATATTTTTTTCCTGACCATCTTCTGTTTTAATTATGGTATAATAATGATCATTTCTTAAATTATGTGTTAGTATCCTTTTATTATGTACTGTTTTATTTTATTTACTACATTTATCTGACTTCTGTCTCCAATTATTGTTAATATGTTTTTTAATATTATTTATAATTTATTATTTTGTGATATTTATTTAGGCTCATCGCAGAAAGGCCTTGATAATCAAAGTACAGCAAGAGAATTATGTTGCGTTCAAGTCTGCACACATTATCCCACTTTTGGGTTCAATTTGAAGTAGACAAAAACATTTTTGACAACAGGGATAACAGTCAATATGTTGACAACAAACATACGGTGTAGTTTACGTGCTCTTTTTCTGACTGCAAGTTGAAAAAGACGCCCGTATTCCAACATATCAGATTTCTGTATTTTTTTTAACATTACATACACTTTATTACTGAATACAGTGACGAGATTGAGGTTCCGATTAGAAATTGATGAGGTTAGTGTCTCAGAAGGTCTACAACAGGACATATTTATGAGTGTGTTGTGTGCATGCCAAGCCAGTTGTCAGTCCGCCTTGCCAAGACCTGCGACTGCAGCCCAAGATTGATGCGCAATTAGCCACATTGTGCATTTAAAGAGCCGGCGCGACCAACGTTTCCCATTAGTGTGGTGACGCCCCCACACAAAGACGTCGTGTGCTCAGGCAAACGATGGCGGGCAAGGAGAGGGGGCTCATCAGTGTGCGGCGATTGGAGGCGCTGAAGGGAAAACATTTGGTGGGGATAAAGAGCAAGACAAGTGAAAGGGAGGCGAGAACATGAAGAGAGGCTGTAAATTTAACTGCCGAATGGAAATGACTGACCACACACGTTACAAACGTACAACACACTCCTGGCCCTTAGAAACCTCACTGGTATGTATGTTTGTGCCAACTGCACTAATAATAAAAATTAAATGTAACAACCCGAATATACACAAACAGTAACCCGTAAAACAGCTGCTTTTTTATTGCCCTCGGCACGTTCTGGTTTTATTTTTATTACTTTATTGCATTGTAAATTTACACGGATTGCATATAATCTTAAACGTTGCATTTTTTCACAGCAACAGGCAAACAGTAGGTAAGAAATATACGAGACAAGTACCGATTGCTTCCCATCATGCATTGCTTCCCATTCAGCTGCAATGACACCGATCAGGGAAGGAGGAATCCGGGGCGCCGTCTGGTGGACACGGGCCATCATTGCAGCGAAATGAACCGAACTGAAAACGGCTTTGCTGGGGAAGCAATGCATGATGGAAAGCAGTTAAGAGTTGTTTTTTATTCTACACTCGTATTTGTTTTTGACTTGTATATTTCTTTCCTGTGTGTTAAGTTGCTGTGTGATGTTGAGTAACGACCTCCTGCAATGTCCAACGGGTTGACAAGCTCGTTGTGAGTTCCCTTCCGGCTCGTGATTGGCGCTTTTTCACTGATTCGCAAGCGGCACAGTGTTTAAACAATTTGTAGTAGTTCAACTGTACCTTAAAGTAATCTAATGCTAAGTCAAGTACAGTGTGAGTACAGTACTGTCATCGGACATGATTAGTGACAACGTCTTCAGCGCCTTTGTGGACAACTCTGCAAAGGTCCTTTTAACTTTAATCCAAAATGACAAAACAACAAACAGTCACGCAAATGCTTTGGCGCATTAACAGGCGAACAACGAAACCATATTTTAGCTCGGTGCTGTCGTAATGTTGGCTGAATTTTCTTTTTTATTGTCCGTTCATTAGAGTGAAAACATTTTACCGTAGTTTGTCTCCTTTTGTACGCACAGGACAACTTTGAGCCCAGGGTGGGATATCAGTGTAAAATACGTCGACTGTATGTTGTTAGATACAAAAAATGGATAGATTTACATTTAAATTGACAAAGTAACATTTTAAAAATGGGTCTTTTGGTTGTTTTTGTGGTAAACCTTTTTTTGGTGGTCATTTTCTAATACTGAGCATTTTTTACTATTATTATTTTGGGGTCTATTTTTTGTGACAGATTTCTACGATTAAATAGTATAAGAAGATATTGCATAAATGATAATATTGATGATTGGTTTTATTGAGCAATGTTTTCCATATTTTTTTCAAATTTCGATTTAATACTTAAAGGTTTTTTTTCATTTTTTTCTACTATTTTTGTTACATAAAATTGTTGCTTGGTTCTAAGCATATTTTTTTTTGCTATTTTTGTCTTTGGGTTTAGTCATGTTTCAAACCATTATATTTTTAACTATTTAATTCATTTTCATAAAAATGACTATTTTAATATTTGGCAGAATGCCAGTGTGACTGACTTAGATAGTCATCAGAGAGGACATACTATGAATCTTCTAACCAACTAAGTTTATTTATCACAGCCACCATCCCGCCACAATTGACTATGATCAAATAAATTGTCGATTTATTGTCTAAAAAAAAAACCAACTAATAATGCATAATATTTTCTCCTGCATGACGGCCTTCTTTTCTCCAGCACAGAATTGAAGCATTTCATGGTCATCTCCTCCCACCACACCCTCCTTGGGAACCAGGATGTTGATAAAAAGATGATTTCCTGTCCATCTATTGTTCTTCCAGCGTCCAGCAAAGACACCAAACCAACGTGCCAAGCAGAGTGAGTCTCAACGCCCTCCTACGTCCCTCCTTCACACCACCCTCCCTCTGCCGCTTGTTATCTTGTAGGAAATGGACAGGTCACAGCACCCCCCAAAAAAGGAGAGGAGACATGGTCTACATGGGGTCAGGAAGTCCTGGGCAGGACTGATAAGTGTCCAAATGTTTAATAGGAGGAGGATTTTGGAGCTGAGTAAAATTATTACCATAAAAAAAAAAGCAGTAGCTCCGTATTGTTACCATGCCAACAATATTTGCCTTAAACAATATTTGCCAGCACACCAGGGGTGTCCAAAGTGCCAATCAGGCATCATTGAAATAATAAAAGTGAAGTAATAAAAGTTAAAATTTTTGTAATATATTTGAAAAATGTGGCCGCACGGTGGTCGAGTGGGTTCAGGTTCAGGGTTCGAATCTCTGTTGAGCATCTCTTTGTGGAGTTTGCATGTTCTCCCCGTGCGTGCGTGCGTGGGTTTTCTCCGGGTACTCCGGTTTTCTCCCACGTTCCAAAAACATGCATGTTAGGTTAACTGGCGACTCTAAATTGTCCATAGGTATGAATGTGAGTGTGACTGGTTGTTTGTCTATATGTGCCATGAGATTGACTGGCGACCAGTCCAGGGTGTACCCCGCCTCTCGCCCAAAGCCAACGAGGATAGGCTCCAGCATCCCCGTGACCCTAATGAGGATAAGCGGCATAGAAAATGAATGAATTTGAAAAGTGTATGAAAAGTATACACAAATAATAAAATAAATGAATGAAATTAATTTACATTTAACAAAACAGTGTGAACATGTCACACTAATAAATGACAAGTTTAATAATAACATGCTAAAAAAAAGTAATAAAAGTCAAAGTATTTTTTAATGTAGTCTTAAAAAAACTGTACAAATAATATTGTTTTTAAAAAGATAAGTAAATATAGTAAATAACAATAATAAATATACAGTACATCTTGAAGATGTCATAATACATAATAATAATAATAATAATAATATAATATTGAAAAGAGTAAAAAAAAGTCACATTTTGTTATTTTTTGGAATATATTACATTAATAACAACACACACATACAATATAGTGAACACATTTTGAACATATATATATGTTATATATATTATATATAAAAAAAAAAAAAAAAAAAAAAAAATTAGAAAAAAAAAAAAAATTTAAAAAAAAAAAAAAAAAAAAAAATAAAATTTTGAAAACATGTTTTCAAAAAAATAAAATATTGTGAATAATTTTATCTTTTGAAACATGTCATGCATAATAATTGTCTAGTGTAGTTATCATAATGATAAAATACAGTAAAATTTCTAAAAGTGTCAACAGTAGTGTAAAATGCGTAGTTTTATATATTTGGTTACTTAAATTGTGTCAACCATTATCAGCTTTAATTAATAATAATATTTACAACATATGTTGTATGCAAATAGATATAATAATGATAAAGTCACAATTGTTTTGTAATAAATTCCCCCAAAATGTAATATTTTTCAACATGCGTGGTGGTTTATTTTACAACTACTACTACTACTCCTACTACTACTAACGATAATAATAGTAATAACAATGATATCAAAAATACTTTTAAACAATTCAACTAAATGTGTGTATAGAGTAGGAGGTGTAGCTCGAAATGGGAAGTTACTCCTATCCAATCAGATATTGTTTTATTTAGAAAACATAGTAATCATGACACTCATTGCCAATCAATGCCAATATTGCTGGTAGTCCTGCACTCAGCCTTCATGTGATAAAGCAACGTTGCAAAGACACACGCAGCCATGCAAGTTCGCACACTCCTTCTATTTTTAGACGTTTTTGTCGTGCTGATAAGCTTTCAATTTTGTTTTTTGGGCAAGGGTGGGAGGGTTTGTGTCACACATTGCATTTTTCCCAGGACTTACTGTCGTGGCGAGACCGCGCCAGGTGCATAATTAAGGAAAAAACACTTTACTTTGCAGGCAGGGAAGTGGGGGGGGGTCATGGGTCCTCTTCTTTATTCAAACTGTGTGTTGAAGTGGGAGGACCAATGAGAAGCCCCTCACTGAAGGGGGGCAGATGTTCCAGCTCTTAGTTCTGCTGCGCTTTTAGATGTAATTACAACAACCTTCAGACTAATTGCATGTAGAGGACAGCTTTGTAAAAATAAATACATAAAAGGAGGCTTTGCTACACATCTTAAAATAAAGAGCTCTACTATCAGCCAGCTACAACTGAAAGTTCTTCAGCAGATAGGCTAACATAGCGCGATGTTGTGTTATGTGTTATGGTAAATGGTCTCTCTTTTGTAAAGCGCTTTTCCACCTGTATGTGTATACTGTATATACAGTGTGTGTGTATATATATATATAAACAAGTGTGTGTATGTGTGTATATATATGCGGTATATATTAGGGGTGTCCAAAGTGCGGCCTGGTGGGCCATTTGCGGAAAAGGTTTTGTTTTTATTGACCCCGCAGCACGTTCTAAAAATAGAATTTAGCATGAAAAGTAATAAAAACAAGGAAAAAAAAAAGAAAAATCATCAGTAGGTATACAAGAAGAAGGTCATTAAAAGACAAAAGTTGTAAGCTAACAAATATCTTTTTAGTAGCATTTATTTAATATTAAGGAAAAATACATGATTTGTAATGCCATGGTATGAGAAACAAATATAATGATGTTACCAGAATAAGGTGAAATATTATGGGAATAATGTAATAATTAAATAATTAGGCGGGGAAAAAATTACAAGAACAAAGTAGAAATTGTAATTAAAAAAAAACATTGCAACATTAGAAAAAAAGGACAAAACTGCTGTAATTTTGCAAGAATAAAGTCAGAATATTAGGAGAAAAAAGTTGTATTGTAACAAGAAAAATGTTATGAGAATAAACTTCTAACATTAGGAGCAGAAATAAGTAATATATTATACATTATTATGTATATATATATATATAAATTCATTTTAGTAGCATAGTGTTGAAATATAAAAAATGTTCCTTTTTTGTTGTAATATTATGAGAAACAGACAAAACAAAAGTACTTTCTGTACTTGCACTATCTGGAAATTAAGTTGAGGAAAAAAGTTTGAATATTATGGGAATAAAGTCATAATATTTCAAAAAGCAAATTTACAAATTAAGCAAATTAAGTTCCCCCCAAAAAACAACAGCAAAAATGTGAATGAAGAGCAAAGTTCAGACTATAATACACGTTTTCATCTCCATCACAAAGCTCAGATGCATATTTTTCTTGGTATATATATATATATATATATATAAATATATATATATATATTTTTTTTTTTACAAAATAATAATTTTTACGAAATATCGAAGTGTCCCTTGCACCCTTTTATTTGGTATAAAACATTTGGACATCCCTGGTATATACAATATGTACGTATATATACATATATGTATGTATATATGTATTGAAAATTAATGTTTATTAAAACAAATATGTCGATATGTTATGTATATTCTTAGCTTAACAAACGGAGAGATATACCTTAACGATATTACTTTTTTTCTCAAGCTGCTGCTGCTGCCACAAAGTCCGTACAAGGTTAAATTGTATTTACTTAAATTTTGGGCGAGTCGAAATAACAATTAAGAGGAGAAAAAATACAAACAAAACAAAAATATACATTTTCATGATCTAAATATGTAATTTAATATGTATATAATTTATTATAAATTATTATGTATATAATGTATAACCTTTTTAGCAATATTTATTGATCATGTAAAAATATGTTTGTACGGTTTAAAATATAAAATATGTTCTTGAATATGTATCCATATATTAAAACATTTTTAAATTATTTTAAAAACTCAACATTTTAAATATTATATATAAATAGTATTCAAAACGCTATTCATTTGTTACCTACAGCTTACACTATGCAAAAACCTTTGAACTGTTTTGAACAAACTTTTATCACACGAATATTAGACTACGCAAGCGGCTCAACGTAGGGGAGAAAGAACACCTTTTGGTATGATTCCATCCAATCTTTTGTATTGGATGGCATTATATACTGTATTGTGCATTTGTCATAACCTTTTTTTACTCAAAACACAAGCTAATATGTTCAAGGGACAACCCATATTTTAGAACTCACTTTAATTCTAATATTGAGGCACATTAATGCAAAATATTTGCTGAAAAAATTCCAGTACTTGCATATTTATCGGAACTTTGGAGCACAGCGTGCATCCCATGCGTCTGCAGGCTGCACCTGTTGCTCTCTTTGTAAGCTTGTAGGCACCAAAGTGTCAACCACGCATACTCACTGAGTGAAAGCAGCAAACACGCGATCCTCATGGTAGCTCTTATCCGTTTAGTTGGTAGATGCACGTCGAGCTATCATTCATGCAGTGGGATGAAAACCACGGTGATGCTGTCCCGTCACGCCTTTCTGCCCAAATTTGAAGTAAACGATGTGGCTCCCGGGGCCTTTTGTGTTTTTCCTTAAAAGTGAAGCCAAGAATGCTTTTGTGTATGCTTCTCCTCTTTGCAGAGTTGGGGATTTGAGTTTTTCTGTGGTCTCCTTGGCTGCCACTCTCCGCCTCTTTTCTCTCCTTGCTAGTATTGTGCTCAAAAGCAGTCCTCGCTCTGCTCCACAGCAGACCAGTGTAGCGCTTGCACATCCCAAACTATCCCTGCCTCCCCTTATCAAGCGTGTGGTCCAATCCCAGAGCGGTGGGCGCTCCGCATTTTAAATAACAAAGGAAACTGAGACAATGTGGACCCCCTCGCTCCAAAAATGGGGCACGACTCAAGGACGAGGGGTGAGGTCAGATCAGCACCAAGCGTTTGATGGCAGGAAAGTCAGCATTGAGTCAGCTTGCCATCTTTTTTGACACTTTCACACAAACAATCTTTACAGGGACTCACCAAAATACATAAAAATGTGCCATCAGCATTGAGAGATTGGAAGCAGGGGTGGCCGATACTGCAAATTTTGCTGGCCTTGAAATATTGCCATGTGCATCCTCATATCCCGCCTCCAAACAAGCAGGAAGAGGTTCACTCTCTGCATTGGTTTCACCACCATGGGATGTGTGTTCCATAGAACAATGGCATGAATGGAGTGAGTCAGTCAAACACTGCTTCCCATCATGCATTGCTTCCCATTTAGCTGCAATGGCAACAATGACGGCCTGCCCCCCTGTGGACACAGCTAATTAAACTACAAGCAGCTTTGCTTTGCTGGGAAGCAATGTATGATGGGAAGCAGATAAGATGTTGCGTTGTTTTTTTTTGTAAACTCGTATTGGTACTTGTATATTTCGTTGTTAAGTTGCTGAGGTACGATGTTAGCATTTTTTTCTCAGACTGTTATGTTGAGTATTGACCGATGGGTTGACAAGCACGTTGTATGGGGAAAAAAGAGCTACCGCTTCAATCACTGGTTTGCAAGCGGCACAGTATTTAAACGATTAGTAGAAGTTCTGAAGCAGAGGAAGAAGTAATGGCTTATGTGCCACAAAAAATGTACATTTATTAGACATTTATTTACATTAATTTATGTGTATGCATATACATGCATGTTTGTATATACAGTATACATACATATATATGTATATATGTGTGTATATATACAGTATATACAGTATATGTATATACAGGCTGGGTCCAAAGTAGGGTTACAGTTCGACATTTTACATTTATTAGACATTTTACATACAGTACATTCTATTTACATATTGGATATGTTACATTGAATTGTTAATCTCTCAAGTGATCAAACAAATGCAAATAAATGTCTAATAAATATAAATTGTCTAACTGTAACCCTACTTTGGGCCCACCCTGTATGTATGCCTGCAGGCTAAAAAGGGAGTCAAAATTGAAAGTTCAATTACAGTCAAAACGTGCTTATTTTTTTCAAGTGTGTGCAATAGTGCAAAGTGGAGTCAGTCCAGAAGCTTTCAGGCCATGAATGCAACACACACACACACACACACACACACACACGCACGCACGCACACACACAGTGTATGAATGATCTTTTGGGCTGTGTAAGGGAAGAAACGGGCTTGGATAAGATCAGGGGTGTGGAAGTTTTCCTGGCTGTTTCCTGCCACCGCATTTGTTGGTTAATAATGGAAAAACAAGCTTCAAAGATTGAGATTTGAAGAAAGTTCAAGAGTCACAGGTTTGGCATTTAATGTTTCACTTTTTTCAAGCCCTGCCCTCGGATTTGTATGTGGGATTTAAAATAAAAATATTTCAAACAATTGGAAATGATGAATGAAGGGGATAAATGAATGTTTAAGGTTACTTTTACCTTCACTGAAATAATGACTCTTGATGTGACTCTTCCCAAAGACACTACGTGGCAGCGGGATCAACACCTTCTTCTTCAACACCACCTTCCTGTTTTGCCATCATTTTATTTATTTACTTATTGGTGTTTCTCACCTCCACAACCCGAAAAGGAGCCAAAGAATGTTGCAAGTGCCAGCATTTGAAAGGAGGTGAGAAACAATTGTGAACTGAAGAAATAACTCAAGACAAAACAATGTTGTTGAATAGGAAGGTGTCCATCTCATTGGGAACAGTCTCGTCCGCATTGGAGGTAAAAGTAACCCTATATTTTCATTTATCCCTTTCATTCGTTAGTTATATGCCTTTGGAATTGTTTTGTAGATGTAAAACCGTAATTGTAAAACTAAAAACGTGTTTTGTGTGAACAATTTTGGTAGTCATATTCCGATGACACCATAGATAGGTGCCACAGCTGACTCCCGGTTCAGGTTGGCATTTTGTTAGCACGCTAAGTTGTGATAAAAATACATTAGGAACGCTAACATGTGCCATATTGTACGCTTACTGGAAAATGTACGCAGTCCGAGGCAGAATTTTGGCATAAACTTTGGCGTTAACGGAAAAACACACAGGGTGGGTGCTAACTAAGGTTTCAGTGTATTAATGGGGATGAGTATAAAAATATGAAAACAAATTGTACAGTAATTTCCAAAAAAAACCACTTCCATATTATAGAGGGACCTCTTCGTTTGACAACAATTTATTCGTCTATAGTCTCCACTTCTCCTCCGCCTTCAGCCGTGCTAAGTTCCTGTATTTTGTTGTCCCTGCTCAGGACTGCTGTGATACACGTGTGGTGCCAAACATCAATCCAGTGCGTCGCGGCCTGCAGCCGCAGGAAAAACACGTCATCAACTCTGCTCTGTTCTGTTTAAACTTATTTATACCAGTAGTAGTCTTTTTTTTAATCATTAGAAGAATTTATACCGATATACTAGTATAAAAAAGTCATATGCAGCAATTGTGTTTTAATCTGACAAATTTGAGGTATGTTTGATCAAGTGTAGAATTAACACACCTGGGAACAGCAACTTTAGGTAGCACTGCAAGGTTTGTAGTGTGCCTTTCTGTATAAATATCCCATGTTACAAGGTGAACACCTGCGGCTTTGTGCTGCTGTAAATATACATTACTTGGCTGAGTATAAAAATATTAAACAAATTCTAACATACATTTAAGATTTAGTTTGATAAATAACGGATTCCCCCATTCTCATTTGTCTGAAAACACTACACAAATCCTGCATGGTGAACATGAAGAGTTTTTGAATTATGGTATTACAGTCTGTTCGACAAAGATGTCTTATGTGCACAGTACAAGAACACAGTAAATTATTGGGAGGATTAAGATGCTACCGCCCTGTGGTAGGTACCGTTTCACAACGTCGCGATAGAGGCGCTGAGGAGCACCAGGCATGATGGTGTTTTGTTGGGTGGGGGCGGTGATATGGAGGAGTGCAAGGACACTCCTGGTGGTAGAAGGGGGGGTGAAGAAGAACCAGGAGGTGCTTGGAAGTCTGTGGGTGTGGGTGTGTGCATGTGCAACATTCCTGGCATGCCTGTGTCATTGTAGCAGGATAATGAAGCCGGCTAGAGGACAGAAAATTTGGACGGGATGGAGCGGCTGAGCTCATAAGTGTGGAATTCAAATGCCGGATGCAAGAGGGCGGAGCCACCAGTTTGCTGTGATACTGATCCACGCTGATTAATGTGAAAGTGTGAATGTGCTCAGAACTGACAAGATAGCATTTTCCGTGCAATAAATGTTAAAATAACACCTTAAACTGAGCTGATGATGTTAGGAGGCGGGTCACAAATTGCACAATGAGAGTTCATTGACATCTCAGGGAGACACTAAAGTGTTTTGATTTTTTTTTCATGTTTGTCACACTTTAACATTTCAGATCATTAAAGAAACTTAAATATTAGTCAATGACAACACAACTTAACACAAAATGCAGTTTTGAAAAGAAACTTTTTATTGTTAAGGGAGAAAAAAATCCAAACCTGCACGGCCCTGTGTGACAATATAATTGTTTACCCCGGCTCAGGCAAGAGGTCTCAAAAGACCCCACAACAACATCCAAAAAACTGCAGGGCTCACTTGCTTCAGTTAAGGTCATTGTTCATGACTCAATCATGAGAAAGACACAGACAAAAACGACCTGCATGGCAGAGTTCCAAGACAAAAACCACTGCTGAACAAAAAGAACATTAAGGTTCATCTCAATTTTGCTATGTGGTCTGAACTTTTAGGAAGGTGTGTGTCCCATTACATGTGGCGTAAAAGTACTGCCGCATTTCAGAAAACCAACACCCCTACCAACAGTAAAATATGGTGGTGGTGTGATGGTCTGGTGCTGTTTGCTCTTTCAGGACTTGCAAGACTTGTTATGATCAGTGGAACCATGAATTCTGCTGTGTACCAAAAAATCCTGATGGCCCCCAGAATTGTCCAAAACACGTTAACTGAAAACGTTTGAACTCCGAATTATATAGGATTTTTGAAAACAATTTTTGTTACCATTAGCTTCTAGTTATACCTGTGTTGTTCTTGCCAGTCCCACCCTCTTTATGCAGCCAGCCAATCAGCAACAGGCGGGGCCTTCAGCTTCTATCCAGCTGTGTCGTCTTGCTTATGAGTCTTTTATTCCCATTCATTGCTGTATTATGTTGATTTTGTTTTAAAAACATATACACAAAAATGCTTGGTTTGGAATCTACCACCTGTCTAATTAGAAGCAAGCAGACAGAAAAAAACACAGCACAACATGAAACGCTTACAGCTCTAGGAAAACTGAGGAAAACCTAAAAAAAAAAACCCTGTCCGCAGTGGAGGCAGGAACCAGCGGGACATGAGCTGTGATATTTAAATAAGTACGTATCCGGCTTGTCACTAATGAGATTTACAAAGAGCTAACTAACTAACTAAAACATTAAACATGAAGTGTTTACTTTGCAGACAAACAGCAAAACAGCAAAATTGAAGCAAAACAGCAAAAATGTGTGTCAACAATGCAGCAAAGCATAAACTGGTAATAAAATATCTGATAAAATATTACTTTTTTGCAGAACTTAAACCCCCAATCTGCTTTGTGGTGAAGCTTTGATTACCATAATGACCAGTATACTTCAATGTCATCATGGTTTTTCAAATATATATTATTTAGTAAGTCATGCTGATTTGTAGTTGCATGTAAATATGTAACATATGTTTGCCTAAACTAAGCATTTTCAAGCATAAAAATGGCTAAATCAACTAAAATACAAAAACATGGTATTTCAATTTCAAAAACACTGTGACTGGTATGTAGTATCCTACACTGGTCACTAGTTGTCAGTAAAGGTACTGTAATGTTTGGCGAAACACACAGACAACAGGATTTAATTGCAAGTTTGAATAATCTCACAACAGGCACAATAATCCCTCATTTTAAAAATGCGACTCTGACCAACAACAAGCTAAAACTCAACCCTGAACCCCCGACGACACTTCCTGTCCACCTGCCGCTCAGCTCCCCCAGGGAACACATTTATAGTAACTTGCACTTTTATGGCTTATTTACTCGTATCATGGCTTAATATGTCTGTGCTCTGATAATGTTAAAAAGCGTATATTTAGAAGGTCGTAAAGCTGGTTCTTCTGTGCTCCAACTATGAAAATATTCCAATTATGAACAAGCAATCCTACTTTGCGGAAATTTACTGGAACCAATATACCACAATAAACAAGGGTTATCCTATTCCTAGCTACGATGATCAATTTTAAAGGTTAAAAAAAAAACTGATAACCTGAAGTCGTGACATTTAAAACACAAATTGACAATGGGTTACTGTTTTGGGGAAAATACAGTTGGACCCTCCGTAACTTGAATCCAAATGTTCAGATTTTACATTACAATGTAGTTGTTATAAACCTTTAATTACTGGTAATAGTAATGGTTTAATTTATTTTGAACATGCATACAAGTTACATTGGAGTACATCATATAGTACAATTCACAACTGCACATCCATCCATCCATTTTGCTCAACCGCACTAGGGTTGCAGGGCTATGCTGGAGTCTATCCCAGCTAACTTAGGGCGAGAGGCGGGGTACACCCTGGACTTGTCGCCAGCCAATTGCAAAAGTATAATCTGTAAACAATACTAGCTTTAGGTGTTTTGTGACTTTTTAGATTTATAGTCATTTATATACATATAGGTTGAACAGTTTTGGTCCCGGTATTGAGCTCTGGGGTACGCCACACAACATGTTTGAGTTTGCAGATGTACAGTATATGTTCCTGCTTGGTAATAGCTTTTACACCTAGTTCCAAACTAACCCTTTGATTTCATACCTTTTTGTAGTTTGTTCACAAGGATAGCGGGATTAATTGTACGGAATCGTACCGTTAAATCTATGAATACTGTCGTATCGCACTTTCTGCATTCTTTAGTGTTGGTAATTTCCGTGGTTGTTTTGATTAGTGCCATTGAAGTTGAAACGTTAGCTCGGTATTTTTCAAACGTGGCGCAAACAAAGGGGAAGCCCAAGGAATCAACATGGAATCCGAGCATACCAACCAAGAGGAGAAGAATGCAGATTTACCCCGTGCACAGCTTTTTATAAAAGAAAAGTCCTACTGTATATACAATGTGAAATGAGCAGGATCTTCTTTTCCTTTCGGCTTATCCCTTCAGGGGTCGCCAGAGCGAATCAATTGCCTCCATCTAACTCTGTCTTCTGTATCCTCTTCTATTGCACCAACTACCTTCATATCCTCTTTCACTACATCCATAAACCTCCTCTTTGGTCTTCCTCTAGGCCTCCTGCCTGGCAGTTCAAAACTCAGTATCCTTCTACCAATATATTCACTATCTCTCCTCTGGACATGTCTCCTAAATCAATAGGTGTCAAGGCAAATGTACTCTACTATTTGAGCATGTAATGATCAACTAATGCTTTGTTACCACTGTTGACTGGTGAGCTGAATAAGTGTAGTACACGCTACGACTGATAGCAGAGGGCTGAAGTGAGAATTACAAAATGTCATCAAGCTAATGTTGTGTAGTGCGTTGTGGGAGGATCCATGGAGTAATGATAGGACCCAGACCACTCCACACCTTGTTATCTGAAGCCTGGTACCAAGTGGAGCGGCATCTGGAGTATGAAGTGTTGTGTGTGTGTGTGAGGGAGGGGGGGGGGGGGTTTGGTGTCAGGGAGTTCTGGGATGCCTCTTTCCTTTGCTTTGGCTACAAGGTGCTTTGTTGTCAGGCCTCCTCGCTTTGGGGGTCACGCTGCTATCCATCCCCCTTTCAGGGCAGATGGGGTTAAAGGTGAAAGACAGGAAGGAGGTGATACTGTGTGAGTCCAGGGATGGCATTCTGCTGATATAAGAGACAGCTTTTGGGTCGAAGGATGAGTGACAGCAGGCCTGACTCACTGATACATGTCTATCTGTGCATGATAGGAGCTCACTTATCAGGAGGAGGAACTGTTGGCGAGATCCCCAGCAGACGTTCACTGCAGCTTGATGGATAGTGGAGATGGAGTTCAATGAAATCTTTTATAAAAGCAGCATGCAGATGCAAAAAATGACAAATTAATAAACAACTGAACACTTTCTTTGCATCCCTTTTTCTAGTTTTGTCAGGGGGGGGACCCACAAAACCACTAGTTAAAGTAAATACATTATTCTGCTGCAACCACAATTTTTAGATATACTGTATATTTATATCTTCTTGAACGTGTACTTTGCCTTTTCATATAGAAAGTCGGGAAAAACAAGCTACAGTAAGTTTGAATGCTTGTGTGTTGTTGTTGGAACCAAAAATGAGTGTTATGGATGTCATTGTGCTGCCAGGTTTGATAAGACTTAAGCGGGAACCATGCACCACATCAGCCAAATTTGCTCTGTGTGAGAGCAAAATCATTGTTCTTGAATTAATATGCAGGGAAACCTATTCCATACTATTTACTCTTCAGCCTTATTTACTATATATATATATATATATATATTTTTTTTTTATTATTTTCACTATGCCTTTTCAGACGTGTTGAATTGTGCAAATGTAACCACGTGTTGTTCCTATTAACTTCACTATTACACGTTTATCCCTTTTTAAAATCAAAAACAATGGTAATCTGGTACATGTTTAACAGAAAGAGAACAAACTATTAGTAATTGCTCAGGGTAGGATTAAATAAGTTCTGCTTCTTCCTACGCCTTTTCGAAGTTGAATTGTGCTCTAACGTGACGTAGGCATGTTGGAAATAAACCATTACTATTAAACTTGGACTTTGGTGTTATTTATAGTGACTTAAATACATCAAGGGATGGGAGGGGTAACAAGCCGTCAGACAGATGTGTAAAACAGCTGGAAAGAAGGAAAAGGAAAGGGAGGAGTGTGTCTTTGTGTACATCTGTCATAAATGTGCAGGCAATTTTGGTGAGACGTGCTGGCACTATGTATCCGTTCGTCGGGGGAGTGCGGGGACACACAAGCAGAATGGAGCGTTTCTACACAAGTGTGGGTGCGGCTCAGGAAGCTCCAAGGGGAAAAAAACTTTCGAGGCGATTCCTGTGCTTGTATAGCAGGAAATGACATATGTCCTTTTAGCCGCAACAGGAAATATGACATTTAAATTACTTGCATTTAGCTACACAGTGGAAAGACCAAAACTGAAAACATGAAATGTGACTTCTACTCATTTAAAGTTGAACCTAGACTTTTGTAACTGGATCACTCTGTATTACATATAAAACACCTATTTGACGCGTAGACAGTGCCATCTGCTGGAGCTTGTGGAGTCATTGCAATTTAGTAACCTTCTGATTTGATTTTGTCCCAAAACGTATGAGTGGCTGATACTGTAAATTTTTGTGTTGATCCGTTACCACGTAAATACAGGAACAGTATTGCAGATACCAATACTTTTTAATTTAAAATTTGTGTGTAATTTAACAAATGTCAACATATTTGGGAACATAAACATAGAATATGGTAATTATCAATTTCATCACACTTACAGTATATGGAGCCAATACCCTTAGTGAAATTATCAATTTTTGGATCTACGTATATGCCCACCCTATGCAAGAAAGGAACATTCTTTTCATCGGGTTGAAAATTAGGGGTAGCTACAGTTAAAGTCCTTTTTTCAGTTTGAACACAATAACATCCATCCATTTTCTATATCGCTTGTCTTCGTTAAGGTCGAGGGGGTATGCTGGAGCCTATCCCAGCTGACTATGAGCGAGAGGCGGGGCACACCCTGGGCTGGTTGCCAGCAAATTCCAGCACAACAATACAATATTTTAAAACTAAATGGCAGTACTACCAACAAGAGTTACAAGGAAAGTGTCCGAAAAGGAGCAGGAAGCTCGTGCCATGAAGGACCGAGACCCTGCAGATTTTCTTTCCAGTGCAATAGAGCACTCCTTATAATAATAAAAGGCACGAGAATTTAGTATTGGGCATTTTCATGCTATAAATAAAAATGCTGCTATGTTTACACGTTTGAGCATTTTTATTCAAATGACTTCATCACATGACAAATCGGGTGAATTTACAAAAGATCTGGCATGACTTCCGCAGTTTACTTGTAAAAGTTGCTAAAAGTAAGCTTCCCAGCCCTTACCTTCTGCTCCCTTACCAGAAGCAAAGAAAAATGCTAAAGGTAAACATTACAATGAACACATGCACAAACAAAATTAGACAGCTGATCATCATGTAAAGACTAGCATTAAAAAAAAAAAAACAGCTGTGTTTTCAATGTGGTTCAGATGAAATCCAAAACATTTTGGTACCATACAGCTAGAAACTACACTTTCTACTCAACAGATAGCGATTTCTCTGTACATGAAGGGTTCGTGACCCCGCCCCCGCCCACCAGAGCCTTGGCTCAAAAGTCATCTGGCGAGCACGGGCCACTTGTCGACGCTTGAGGAAAGACCTTGTCATGAGAACTGGATCTGCTGTACGGTGGGAATCTGCAGCAAAGGCAGGAGGGTACTGTACCATCAGATAGCATTTACACAGGAAATACATCTACATGTTCCAACTAATGCCTCTATTTAAGTACCACTAATTAGCGTCGGGTCAACAATCATTGCCATTAAAAGCTATGGCTGTAGTTTTTTTTCTTTTAAGGATAGTATACATATCCTGAATGGTCTACCTCTGTATGTAGTATGCTTTGAAATGCTGATTAAAACGTCCTAATTGACTTTTGAAATTTAAATAATTACAGTATACCAAGTTGGTGTTGCATTCAAGCCACATTCAAAAATTGTCATTTGTAGCTACTTTAAATTATCTTTTTTTTCTTTTCATTGAGGGGTACCTGTTGATATGAGGTGGTGTACACCATGACGTTTTGCTGCTGACCATCTGCTGTTATAATTCCTGCGGGAAGTGGGTTGGCTGCAGATGGGAGAACAGTCACATTTAGTACTTGTGTGCTTCC
The DNA here is from genome assembly GCA_024372805.1 of Oostethus manadensis. Classification (NCBI taxonomy): domain Eukaryota; kingdom Metazoa; phylum Chordata; class Actinopteri; order Syngnathiformes; family Syngnathidae; genus Oostethus; species Oostethus manadensis. The sequence continues at coordinate 1,561,435 of QODF01000008.1, forward strand.
AAAACAGAGAAAGTTGAAATCAAAAGTCAGCTCACTGAAGCTATCGTCAGTAAGCTCCTCTCCGAGGCCTTCCGCCACAGGCATCCCCTTCTCCCCTTTCATTGCCTTAGGAGGGAAAAATAATGCAAATGATTCATAACACATGACATGAAACTTATTGTAGTATGCAACGCTACCGTGCAGGGAAAATATGAGAACTTAGTTCTGGCTTTTGGAAAGATGACTACAAATGAATGGCTGTAGATGACCACAATGCATCCCATAGGATATCAAACTAAGCACTAAGGACCTAATTATGTTTGCTTATATATTACAAGAGCCACAATTATTGTCATATTGCTCTACCTAGTGGCAAAGTTGGTGAACTGCCGTTTCATGAACCGCTCCAAAGACTGTCCATTTTACAAAAATAGAAATTTGAGAGTGGAGGAGTTCAAGTATCTCGGGTTCTTGTTCACGAGTGAGGGAAGGTTGGAGCATGAGATCGACAGACGCATCGGTGCAGCATCTGCAGTAATGCGGGCGCTGTACCGGACCGTCGTGGTGAAGAGAGAGCTGAGCCGGAAGGCAAAACTCTCTGTTTACCGATCGATCTACGTTCCCACCCTCACCTATGGTCATGGATCATGACCGAAAGAATGAGATCGCGGATACAAGCGGTGGAAATGAGTTTCCTTCGTAGGGTGGCTCGACTCACCCTAAGAGATAGGGTGAGGAGCTCGGCCATCCGGGAGGAGCTCAGAGTAGAGCCGCTGCTCCTTCACATCGAGAGGAGCCAGTTGAGGTGGCTCGGGCATCTAGTCCGGATACCTCCCGGGCGCCTCCCTGGTGAGGTGTTTCGGGCATGCCCAGTCGGGAGAAGGCCCCCGGGAAGACCTAGGACACGCTGGAGGGACTATGTCTCACAGCTGGCCTGGGAACGCCTTGGTGTCCTCCCGATGGAGCTGGAAGAGGTCGCTGGGGACCGGGAAGTCTGGATTTCCCTACTGAAACTGCTGCCCCCTCGACCCGGATAAGGGGAGGAAAATGGATGGATGGATGGAAATTTGAGAGAGACGCTAGGTTTACCGATCAGCAAATGTAAATGAAATGTATCTCAGTAGGTGTTCCTAACAATTTGGTGTGCTTTTGTTGTTCAAACCAATTACAACAAATTAAGCATGACTCGCTTTCTAAAAAGGTAGAATTATTGGTGCGTGTCTCGCCAGATCACCTCTCTGAACTTCTGCAAGTAGAGCTTGAGCGGCTCCACGTACATGTCGAAGCCCAGCGTGGACATGGCGAACAGAATGTCCTCGCCGTTGATGGTCTTGCGCTTCTCCTGGTGACAGCGTTCGCTTGCCTCGCTAGTGATGAAGCTGATGAACTCGCTCACGCACTCTTGCACGCATTCCTTGGCGTCTTTTGCAATCTGCAGGGTAAACGCGTGCATGTGATGCAAGATGTTAATGTAAAAAATGCTTGTTAAAACTGAGTAGAAGTCCTTGCTTGACTTTTTTTTCATGAACTGTGTTTTTCATGACAAACCTTTCCAGTTTGTGGGACAGCATTTTTCATGATGCGAGCCACATTAGCAATGGGGAGATAGATGTCCTGCTCCCTGTAGTTGTCCTTTGAGCCACCTTCTTCATGATCGTTCATACTTTCGTCAGCATCATCTGGGGGAAAAAAATCAATTAAAATACAGTACAGTAATCCCTTGGTCTATCGCAGTTAATTAGGATTCCTCCTTTATAAATGCAATATTGTCTTAGTTACAGCATAGAAAACCTATTTGACCTTTTTAAATACGGTTTATTAAACAACGGAGCCTTTTAAACATGAAATAACACCCCTACGGTAACCTTTGCTTAGTTGCTTAATTTGTTCAAAAACACCATCTTCCTGTTTTGTCATGAGTTAGTTGTTGAATACAATTCAATGACATTTCTCATCATCTTTATCAACTTTCTTTGGCTCCATTTTGGCTTATTCAAGTGAGAAATACTGTTGAATTCAACAAACAACTATTACCAAAACAAGAAGGTGGTGTCCATGTGGTCTTGCCACCACATTGTGTAGGGCACTCTGAAATTATTTTTTTTAGAATTTTGTTTTTGACATTTTACACTTATCTTTACCAGCATATAGTGTGTGCTTTTTGGATTAGTGAATAAAATGCCTGTTAATTAAAGGCAAAAATCTTTACACTTATTGATGCAATATATCAATGGGCAACAAAAGGGGGGGGGGGGTGTGAAAGTGCTAAATATTGATTTAGAATTATAAGAAAGACAACTGGCTTCTGTAGCCGAGGATTGGACAGCCAAGGCCTCTGCCTACGGCCGCCACCCAGCTCTCTTTGCACCCGACCCCATTTGGCCCCTCCCACAAGTGGTGAGCTCACGGGAGGGGGGGCCCATGTTACCTTTTCGGGCTGTGCCCCATGGGTGCAGGCCCGGTCACCAGACACTCGCCATCGTGCCCCACCTCAAAGCCTGGCTCGAGAGGGGGGCCCCAGTGACCCGCGTCTGGGCGAGGGAAAACGAAGTCCATTGTTCTTATGCATCATTGGGGTCTATTGAGCCACTCTTTGTCTGGTCCCTCCCCATGCCCGACCCGGGGACTGCCTCAAGTGGAGGAGTTTAGGTACTTCAGGGTCTTGTTCACGAGTGATGGAAGGATGGAACGCGAGATGGACAGGCGGATTGGTGCAGCGCCTGCAGTGATGCGGACTCTGCACCGGTCTGTCGTGGTGAAGAGAGATCTGAGCCAAAAGGCAAAGCCCTCAATTTACCAGTCGAGCTACGTTCTTACCCTCACATATGGTCATGAGCTTTGGGCAGTGACCAAAAGGACAAGATCGCGGGTACAAGCGGCCGAAATGAGTTTTCTCCGCAGGGTGGCTGGGCTCTCCCTTAGAGATAGGGTGAGAAGCACTGTCACCGCTGCTCCTCCGCATTGAGAGGAGCCAGATGAGGTGGCTCGGGCATCTGATTAGGATGCCTCCAACCGGTAGGAGGCCTCGGGACACGTTGGAGAGACTGTCTCTCGGCTGGCCTGGGAACTTTTGAAGACACCATTGCCTCGTTAGAGAGCCGCTCTCTGCATTTTATGCAGAGCGGGCTTGGTATTTGGGTATCACCTCCGCGATAAATATATATTTCAAGTAGGACTCCTGGTATTGTCTTTTAAAGCTTTCTCTTTTTGAAAGTCGTAGGCTCTTCCCCTGTTTCTCTATTGAGCCTTTTTCTCCTTTGCAAAGAAACTTTCCAAAGATGTCTGTTTCTTACTCATTTTGCTAGCATATGGGGACGGGTTACATTTTGGCGCTCAAGTGCCCAAGACATAATCAAGAGAATCTGGTCATTTTTCAAAATAAAAGCTCATTCAGACTCAGGTAATATATAAAACAAATAGTTAATTATTTCTCAGGTGGCCTTGTATCAAGTGGTCCACGGACCAGTGGTTGTGGACCACTGATCTAGCACACAAACACAGCCCCACTAGCATGCCAAACTAAGCTAACCCTGCTAGCTTCCATTCACGCTATGCCAGAGGAGGTTCCGCCAACTTCCGACTGCGTTTATCGGCATTTCAACATGTTTATTTCTGGAGGGGGCGGCTTAGTGTTTGTAACGAAATTGTGCCGCGATTTAGCCGTCCGCAAGGGAAATACTTACCCACACAAACATTCCTTCTCCTCACGATGACAGAATTTTATTTATATTATGTCATTTTTCACGAGATTGGACATTTAATAGTAAATTACGTTTTTATGTGTCAATTCTGCAATTCCATTACCATGGAAATCATAAATCCCTAATTGTATCTTTAGGAAAACTCATGAAGAATTACATCTTCAGAGAAGTAAAAGCAACCTTAAATGTTCATTTATCCCTTTCATTCATAATTTCTATGCATTTTTAATGGATTTGGAATTCTTTACTGAATGTGCACCTATATTGTAAAACTAAGTGTTTCGTCTTTACATTTTTGGCTTTCTACAACAGATTAATTATATTTACAATATATCTTATTGAAAAAATGAATTCCATTAGCATCCGGTTGGTTAAAGTCAGACCTTCTGGAATAAATTATTAATGCTAACCAAGGTTCCATTACAGTAATTTTGTTGAGCTTTTAATGAGTGCATCCATTGTTCGATTTTTTTTCATCATTTGCATGGATTCTTGGAGTAAAGCTACTGAAAAAAAAAAAAAAAAGGAGTAAAGCTACTGCACCACGTGTTGTAAAAGCTGTGAACAATCCTCCACCAGATGTCAGTATTTCCCCTTTTCTGCCTTTGTACGCAAAAGGTGGTTACAGACAAAAGATGATTTGTTGACAATGTGGCATTTGGATAACAATTACTGGCTCTCCCACTCATGTAACTACATGCATGTCATACTTCAGCGCTGTTATTTAAAGATGAGATGACAGAAGCAACAGCATTCTCTCACCATCTTGCTGGAGAACGTAGTGTGTGGATGGCATGTACTCTCCAGCGATGCCCAGCTGGGAGGTGTCAGTAGTGGGTCCGTCTCCGTCCATCTGGGACACAAATCATCCTCGTCACACATCTTAAATTAAAGAGGCAAGTGTGCGCACACCACGCCTGTGCAAAATCCAGAACATACATTTTTCTTCCAAATGGAAGTACAGACACTAACATTAAGTAATAATGGGGAAAAAAATGAACAAGGACCGATGTCCCTTTACCTGTATTATCATTTTGCATATTACTGTTACTACAAAAGTCAAAGCATAAACCAGATCCGGCCTTCAATTATTTATAATGATCACCTATATCTATCTATAGATAGATATCTATCTATAGATATCTACTGTATATATAACTTTCTCTTTTGTTGTTTCTGCTCTTGACCACTGTGGTACAAATGAGGCGCCAATACAGTGCGCTGTGGCACGCAGCCGCAGGAAAAACACGTAACCCACTCTGCTTTTTTCCCCATTTGAATTGATCATTTATAATGGTATATGTCATTTTCGTATCATTGGAAGAATTTTCCGGTATATGAAAATGACCCAACCCTAATTCTAATAATCTTGGTTATCCGAATAGGTTTTTAATGTTAATTTGTGATTTAAAAGATAATAGAATGAACTAATGAACTATTGTCCACACAAAGTCTACAGTGTGTACAAACACTAAATGGATATTCTCTCATCTGAACCAGCAATGCATTTTCTTTCCTTTGTCCTTTGACATTGCATATTTTTTCTTAAATATGTTAATTTTACTGACTTAAAAAAATGCTGTTGAAACATATTGTTGTCAAACATTACAATTATTTAATGCAAAAAAATCACTTTTACTTTCCTGGGTCTTAGATGGTTGTGACACAAAGTAGTTAAAAATGTTAATTAGTAAATGTAGAAAAATATCACAAGTCAACACAGCCAGGGGGTTAAGACTAAATGTACAATGTAAGAACACAACCAATGATGAGCCAACATGGAACGAATTACACCATAATACGAAAATTCAAAGATACGAAATTAGTTTCGTATCTTGAGGTTCCACTGTATGTATTATGATTTAATGATATGCACGTGTAGGGCAAGGGAAAGTGGTGACGTCACCAGCTGTGGCCTATTGGAATGACGTAATAATGGACCTTTTGATACATGTCAACAAGGAGCACCAACACACGACCATTCGTAACGTCGGCCAATTACCTCCATTCGAATACGATATTTGACATTTCCGCAGAACACCCGCCAAACGATGGCTCTCTGCCTAGCTAAGGTGTGCTAACTAGCGTGTAGCATGGTAGCTTGCGATAACCCAATGACCGAAGCTAGCTAGGTTGTCTAATCTTAACAAAAACGTTTATCTCGTGTCCGCGTGACAAAGAAGAGGCCGTTCGCCGCCTGTTACCTCCGGTAGGTAAACCCGCACAGACACGGTGTTCCCATTGCAGGAGTCGACATTTTACATCCACACTGGCGAGAAGCGTCGGCCTGTTGTTTCTTTGTCGAACGTAGCACGACAAGAAGCGTGGTCGCGGCTGAAATGTTCCCTAACGGTCACTTAAAAAGTGTCGCCAAAACGCTACTTCCTTGTTCACTCAGACAACAAATTAAAAAAAGTCAGACGGCGGCGGACATTTCCATTCGAGCTAACGAGAAATCGGTTAGCAATCATTGGCCGAAGCCAGACACAGACCTGCAATGAAGCCCTGGTTGGTTACCTTCCTGAGACGGCTGTTGGTTGGACAGAAAATGGCTGCGAAAGGACCAGTCCCAGCTCGGAGCCGTGGGTGCACTTACAGGCTCTGGCCACTAGAGGGTCTGCGTTCGCGGACCTATCGAAAGCTCCTAACTTCGAGTTGCCCGTGCAATCGCGGACACGTCACAACAGATATCTTTTAACCAAGTAACGGGAATTCGTGTCCTTCCACACAACTAACATTCATTTTTACCTTAGCAGTCTTGGCAAAGTGCAGAAATACGATAATGAGGCAAAGTGGTGGGAAATTCTACATTTACAGTAGCACTAGAACGCATCTTAGTGCTTCATAAGTGCGTTCATACTGAAAAGTACGCTGTCAGCCGCAGGATGGTGAGTGTGCAGCGCTGGACACTTCCAATTATCGCCATCTCGCTTACGTAGCGGACGGGTAGCGTCTAACCAACTAAAGGAGAGGCGAAGAAGACGATAAATATTGTTTGATTTTGACCGTCATTTCCGGGGAAGTGCAAAACGACCGTACAGGACCTAAGTGTGCATAGTACACTGTACATGTTGAAGTACACTGACAGAAGTGCGCGAATTGAAACACAGCCGCGCTCAAGTCACGGGAATTTAGTATTTGTTTGATAAAAATCCAAAATAAATGCAAAATGCATCTGTACAGTGCATTGGCAATTGTCACGGCATCTCATATACCGTATGATATTCGTATTATATTTGTTTTTTGCTTGCTTGGTTTGCTTTAGGTGCAGTGCCACTTGCAGCTTATGTCAGCAGCAGGCACCTTGTCATTGTAATATTAAGATTTCGCCACAAGATGTCCCCCTATTAAAGCACCTCAAATATTGCATATTCTCTCAATGCCTGCTGTAAAAGTTCTGCTTTTGAAATGGTTTGCTGGGCAAACAACATATATTTTTTTTTTACTACTTGCGGCTTAATTTAAAACCAAAAGTCACCACAAAAGTCAGTAAGTTTTTTAAAAAACATACAATATTATAATAACATCTAAAATGTTGCAGTATATTCGGAGAGAAAATGCAATGTGATTGGATACGAGTGGAATGTGTTTTGAAATGGCAGTGTTGTCACATTCAATCACATACTAAATGGTACCAATAATAAAATGGTAAGACACACCTGCCTATAAAGCGGCTCCAAGTAATCCCACGTGCATTTCAAGTGATGTAGTGGGTGATTTCCTCTTTTGCACAGAAGAGTAGGAAGACAATTGTTGTTATTATTAAATTAATGTTATGTTATTTTCCATCCATCCATCCATTTTCTTCCGCTTATTCGAGGTAGAGTCGCGGGGGCAGCAACCTAAGCAGGGAAGCCCAGAGGTTCCTCTCCCCGGCCACTTTGTCTAGCTCTTCCCAGCGGATGCCGAGGCGTTCCCAGGCCAGCTGAGAGACATAGTCTCTCCAACGTGTCCTGGGTCTTCCCTGAGGCCTCCTAACGGTTGGACGTGCCCTGAACACCTCCCCAGGAAGGCGTTCGGGAGGCATCCTAACTCGATGCCCAAGCCACCTCATCTGACTTCTCTCAATGCGGAGTAGCAGCGGTTCTACTCCGAGTCTCTCCCGGATGACAGTGCTTCTCACCCTATCTCTAAGGGAGAGCCCAGCCACCCTGCGGAGAAAACTCATTTCGGCCGCTTGTACCCGTGATTTTGTCCTTTCGGTCACTACCCAAAGCTCATGACCATAGGTGAGGGTAGGAACGTAGATCGACCGGTAAATCGAGAGCTTTGCCTTTTGGCTCAGCTCTCTTTTCACCACGACAGATCGGTGCAGAGTCCGCATCACTGCAGACGCCGCACCAATCCGCCTGTCCATCTCGCGTTCCATCCTTCCATCACTCGTGAACAAGACCCCGAGGTACTTAAACTCCTCCACTTGAGGCAGGACCTCATCCCCGACCCGGAGATGGCACTCCACCCTTTCCCGGGCAAGAACCATGGACTCGGACTTGGAGGTGCTGATTCTCATTCCAGCCGCTTCACACTCAGCTGCGAACCGATCCAGTGAGAGTTGAAGGTCACTGCTCGATGAAGCCAACAGGACCACATCATCTGCAAAAAGCAGAGATCGAATCCTGCGGCCACCAAACTGAAACCCCTCAACGCCCTGGCTGCGCCTAGAAATTCTGTCCATGAAAGTAGTGAACAGAATCGGTGACAAAGGGCAGCCCTGGCGGAGTCCAACCCTCACTGGAAACGGGTCCGACTTATTGCCGGCAATGCGAACCAAACTCTGACACCGGTCATACAGGGAACGAACCGCCTGGATTAGGTGGTCCGATACCCCATATTCCCGGAGCACTCCCCACAGTATTCCCCGAGGAACACGGTCGAATGCCTTCTCCAAGTCCACAAAACACATGTAGACTGGTTGGGCAAACTCCCATGCACCCTCAAGGACCCTGCCGAGAGTATAGAGTTGGTCCACAGTTCCACGACCAGGACGAAAACCACACTGCTCCTCCTGAATCCGAGATTCGACTATCCGGCGGATCCTCCTCTCCAGAACCCCTGAATAGACCTTACCGGGAAGGCTGAGGAGTGTGATCCCACGATAGTTAGAACACACCCTCCGGTCCCCCTTCTTGAAAAGCGGGACCACCACCCCGGTCTGCCAGTCCAGGGGCACCGACCCCGACGTCCACGCAATGCTGCAGAGTCGTGTCAACCAAGACACGCCCACAGCATCCAGGGCCTTAAGGAACTCCGGGCGGATCTCATCCACCCCCGGGGCCTTGCCACCAAGGAGCTTTTTGACCACCTCGGTGACCTCAGCCCCAGAGATAGGCGAACCCGACTCAGAGTCCCCAGGCACTGCTTCCATGTTGGAAGGCGTGTCGGTGGGATTGAGGAGGTCTTCAAAGTATTCCCTCCACCGGTCCACAACATCTCGAGTCGAGTTCAGCAGCACACCGTCCCCACCATACACGGTGTTGACTGTGCACTGCTTCCCCCGCCGGAGACGGCGGATGGTGGTCCAGAATCTCTTTGAAGCCATCCGGAAGTCGTTTTCCATGGCCTCTCCGAACTCCTCCCATGTCCGGGTTTTTGCCTCAGCGACCGCCAGAGCTGCAGACCGCTTGGCCTTCCGGTACCTGTCAGCTGCCTCCAGAGTCCCATGGGCCAAGACGGCCTGATAGGACTCTTTCTTCAGCTTGACGGCATCCCTCACCACTGGTGTCCACCAACGGGTTCTGGGATTACCGCCACGACAGGCACCGACCACCTTACGGCCACAGCTCCGATCGGCCGCATCGACAATGGAGGCACGAAACATCGCCCACTCGGATTCAATGTCCGCTGCCTCCCTCGGAACATGGTCAAAGCTCTCCCGTAGGTGGGAGTTGAAACTCCTTCTGACAGGGGACTCTGCCAGGCGTTCCCAGCAGACCCTCACAATGCGTTTGGGTCTGCCAGGTCTGACCGGCATCCTCCCCCACCATCGGAACCAACTCACCACCAGGTGGTGATCAGTTGACAGCTCCGCCCCTCTCCTCACCCGAGTGTCCAAAACATGTGGTCGCAAGTCCGACGACACAACCACAAAGTCAATCATCGAACTGCGGCCCAGGGTGTCCTGGTGCCAAGTGCACATGTGGACACCCTTATGCTTGAACATGGTGTTCGTTATAGACAATCCGTGACAAGCACAGAAGTCCAATAACAAGACACCGCTCGGGTTAAGATCAGGGGGGCCGTTCCTCCCAATTACACCTCTCCAGGTGTCACTATTGCTGCCAACATGAGCGTTGAAGTCACCCAACAGAACAAGGGAATCCCCGAGGGAGCACACTCTAGTTTTTCCTCTAAGGACTCCAAAAAGGGCGGGTATTCTGAACTGCTGTTTGGCGCATAAGCGCGAACAACAGTCAGGACCCGTCCCCCCACCCGAAGGCGTAGGGAAACTACCCTCTCATTTACCGGGTTAAACTCCAACGTGCAGGCTTGGAGCCGGGGAGCAACAAGAATTGCCACCCCTGCTCGTCGCCTCTCATTGCTGGCAACACCAGAGTGGAATGAAGTCCAGCCCCTCTCGAGAGGACTGGTTCCAGAGCCCTTGCCGTGCGCTGAGGTGAGTCCGACTATATCTAGCCGGAATTTCTCCACCTCACGCACCAGCTCAGGCTCCTTCCCCGCCAGAGAGGTGACATTGTCATGTTATTTTATGTTATCTAATATGGGATGGAAGTGAATTTTATTGTTTTATTACATTTTATTTTTTGTTGACTTTAATCCATTGTATGATGAACGGTGCAAAAAAAAAATCCCCTTCTTACATCAAATCTTAAATCCGCCTGCACTGCCAACATACAGACACAATAACAACTCGTCCTCTACCATTTCTAAAGTCATTTCTCCATCTACTCCTTGACAGCAGCCTTTGTGCAGCATGCACTGTACTTCTTGAGGCCCACGAGGAAGGACTGATTGGTGCTCTCCTGTGATTCCTGTCTTGTCCGTCATGCTTGTAAATGTGTTGTCGCTCATAATGAACGCATGTTTTGTTTGCAACTGCCTTCACATCCATCCTGCTATAATTCATGCTCCACTTGCGGGGGTAAAGACCACATCACCTGCTCGACCTCTCCATTACCACTTATCTAGTCAATAACACGCACTTAGCCTTGGCGCAGCTGAGGTAATTATCATATTAATGGTCTTATGGTAATGGCCTGATCAGTGAGCTGCTTTGCAATTAAGTGGAAGGATGCCGTTTGATTTTGAAAATGTCTCCCCAGTGCATCATTGTTTTCCTCACTGACTGCTTTATGATTAATACTAAATTCACGTCTTTGCTCCTTTTTAGTTTTGACACTCTTGGATGCCTTTTCTGGGCAAAAAGTCAAGGTTCGACAATAAAACAATTCCACAGTGTTTTGCTCCAGGGATTTGTTTCCTCTAAATGCAATGTACTTTTAATCCAGTGGGATAAACCAATTAAATGCAGTGGTCCAGGCTGGTCCTGGCTGGCCCACCATTGTTATAGACCACTTGAAAAAAGAAGCCGCTGTCACTATGGCAACAACAATGACACAATGCCATCCTCACAGAACCCAGTGAAGCATAAAAATCCTTAAAAACAACAAATCACTCCTGCACTACAGGGGATCTTTGTGTTTTAGTTTTAGGTCCTTAAGAACAGCAGCTCACTGCTTTCTTATAGAGGATTTTTGAATAGCATTTGCAGTAGATCTTTAAAACCAGTAGCCTGTCATACAATAGATCTTTTGTGTTTTTCAAGTAGGTCCCTAAAAACAGCAGAGCACTCGTGTCGTGTAGAAGATTTTTGACTTACGTTTTTGCTTTCCGTCCTTAAATACAGCAGAGCCCTCCCGTCATATAGAGAATCTTTGACTGGCGTTTTTGCACCAGGTCCTTCAGAACAGCAAAGAACTGTTGTTGTACAGAGGATCTTGGACTTGCATTTTTGTAGTCGGTCTTTAAACACAGCCGAGCACTCCCGTCATACTGTATAGAAAATCTTTGACTTGTGTTTTTGCAGTAGGTTCTTAAAAACAGCAGAGCTCTCATGTCATATATAGAGTGTCTGATTTTGTGTTTGTGCTGTAGATCCTTAAAAACAGCAGTGCACCCCTGTCATATTTTTGACTTGTGTTTTTGCAGTAGCTCCTTAAAAACAGCAGAGCGCTCCCGACCATATAGAGGATCTTTGACTGGCATTAACATATTGCTTGTGTTTTAATGTATGCCTTCATTACCTTATTTATGACTGCAGTTTAATAAAGTACATTTTGAAGACATTGGAATTCTTACTGAAATTGTCTTTTGTGATTATGAATTTCCGTGTTGGCTGATCAGTCTGTGCACTTTCCCCAGTGTCAAGGGCATCATAAAAATAGGATCTGCAGTTATTGTGAGCAAATATTTCCCCAGTTTAAGGTCCTCGAGGTTGTCAATCATTGAGAGCGCTTCGCTGACTTGAGGTCAATGACAGAGCGGTGGATTCAAATGAGTTTGCTGCCAGTTTGAATTATTCAATATATATCTTTTTAAAAGCCCGTCACTCAAAGGGTACCTCTGAATCTGCTAATCCCACACTACATTGCAGGGGTTAGGACCTTTTTCCACGTGTAATTAATAAGACATTCAGCGTCCAAATGCAGTTCCATGGCCCTTTACCACTTTTGTTACACTTTCCTTTATTCATCAATGTTCACTGCATAAATAACATGAATTAGCTACACAATCTGTGCTGTTTCTTTACATCACATGTTTAAAGTTCTCTTTTCAAATATCCCCCATGTCTGATGTATTCTTGTTGAGCAGTCCGCATGAGGAAAGATAAGATGCTGGCATCTAACACCTTTTTTCAGCCTGCAGGAGAGCGATAAGGCTCAGATTTAGGCGATAAAGGCCAGTTTTTATTGCTTTGCTGCGAGCCCCAGAGGTTTTATAAACGCAATTTTACATAATGAACTAAACGGCAAACGTGGAATTATCTAAATCAATAGTGTTTATCTGTAAATGCTTCTCCTTTGAATACACCCCCGTTTACTCAGTCATTAGGCCAGCATTCCTAAAGTACTGTTTGCTTTTCCACTCTTGCGTCCTATTTCTGCTCCAGCAGTGCACATATTTCTGACCATGAATGTTTCCCTTCTCCACCACAGCTATGCAACTATGGAAGCATCTAACATGGAGGTGTGCCACCTGCAAGGACGTCAATTTCAATTCTCCTCCCCAGCCATCATCTTGAACGTAGTGCAGAAGCACACCTGTTTGTCATCAACAGACGTGCACAAATAAGCAATTGCACCACAGCTTTGTACCTGAAAACGACATTGGAGCATAATTGGAGCAACAGATACTGGGCTGTAAAGGTGCTGCAAAGACAGCACAGATGTTTGGCACTGCCTGTGTACATTGCGAAGCGGCTGCAATGCTTCACCACTAGATGGCACTGTAGCTGTACGTGGCAATGAGCACACAGTAGAAGAAAAAGATGTACTATGGAGGGAAACGTGCGTGGGTTGCCTTTGTCCGCCTTTCTATTTCTATCACTAGTGCTAGACAGTGTACAGTAACCGCTGCCTGAATTGCCTCGGCAGGCTTCTGCACTTGCAATTGTGACGGTCTGATTCCAGTGACGCCATAACTTTCATGCATTCAAGCGGGCCCTTTATTAGAAACAGCGGCGCAATGCAATCACATTCAGATCAAATGGCATAAAAAGTGGCTTGACTTTGATGTGCAGTTCTACACAACTGCAGAATGATAGCAAAACTTCTATTGTAAAGTACCTTTTTGTTATTTTGGAGCGCTTGCATGAACTTCCATTAGATTGTTATTTAACAATGCGTCCACAAGTGTGTGTGTGTAATATTGTTATTCCATCCTCCTATGGTGGGGCTATTCAACTCAATTATTTGGAAAAAGCTTATGACCAGAGGCGGGGGCTGGACCTGGGGCTGCCTCTACTGTTATTCGTATTTTGTGTCTGATAAGAATGCTTTTACCTCTCCCAATATAGTCAAAAATGAAGCCATCCCACCCAACACAAAGAAGATGAAAAGACACCATCATATGTTGAAACGTTTACAAATGAAAGGTAAAAAGACGTCCCTTTCCTGTCTAAATTTGGCAGAAAAGCGAGCCAATATTTGGACCTGAACTCAGCCCAAATTTCAACCTCTATTTCTGGGCTAAATCAAGGCAATGAAGGATCAACCAGATTTAGGCCAAAAAACAACTAGTCTAGTGTTGGGTGGTATAAAGTAAAACAAATTTAGGCAATATGTTGGTCAAAGATCCTCTGTTTTTAAGAACCTACTGCAAAAACAACAACAAACATATAGCATACTGCTCTGCTGTTTTTAAGGTTGTACTGCAAAAATGGAAATCAAAGATCCTACCTATAGATGTAAAGAAAGCTGCACTATTATCAGGACCTACTGAAAAATGCTCGTCAAGGAGTGCTGTGCTGTTTTTAGCAATGTAAAGTATTGCAAAAACACCAGTCAAAGCTCCCGTCCGGCCGTTTTTAAGGATGCCTACTGCAAAATGCTGATCAAAGATCCTCTATATGCCAGGGGTACTCTGCTATTATTACAAACCTACTGAAAAAAACGCTCATCATGACAGAAGGACTCTGCTATTAAGGACATATTTCAAAAACACTAGTCTGAGTATGGCTTTGACAAGACTGATTTGCGGTTTGTAAGGATGCATTGCAAAATGCTTGTCAAAGATCCTTTTTACGACAGTAGTGTGCTGATGTTTTGAAGAACTTACTGCAAAAACGCTTAAAGATTGTCTATATGCCAAGAGTGCTTGGCTGTTTTTAAAGGCATACCGCAAGAATGCTAGATAAGTAGCCTCTATATGCCAAGAGTAGTAGGTAAGTTGTGAGTGGTGCCCGAGTTTTGGACCGGCCGGCGGGTCAGATGTCGTTTTAAGGTACAGATTTGGCCCGCGGGTCGCCAGTTGAATCGAGTCGCTCTAAAAAGTAGCACTTTTGTGGTTAGCGAGGTAACTGATAGGTACGTGGATGCATTACCTGATATTTAATTCCGCGTAAGAGGGAATTTACAAATGAAAAAACGCAGTGCTTGTAGTGGATTTGTTGTTTGTAGAATATCAAACACCATTTTTACATCAAGTCAGCCTGGGATAGGCTCCAGCACACCCGCGACCCCAATGAGGATACGCGGGCTAGAAAAGGGATGGATGGACAACACAGCACAGGTGTTGGCAGAGATATCAATCAGGGGTCTGTTTCATTGTTGTTCAAAGCACAGGGGCGGTCACGTCAAGCGCTTTTGTAAAACAAACGAACACTCTCATAGTGAGAGTTTAAAAAGAAAAAAAATGCAATGACTCGAAAACCTGAAACTTTTGTGACAGAAGGAAGCGCACGTGTGGACGCGCCAATTTCCTGAAAGGCGGGGGGGGTGCACTTCCTCGCGTGTCGCACCTCCCCTTTCCTGCTTCCCGCAATGGTACGCTCCGTGTAGGATGCGTATAGCTGAATGACCGGCGGCTGGCGGACACCAGCCCTCTCCTCATCAGCATCACCGCACACCGAACTGACCCTTTTCCTTCCCTCGCCCTCCTCGCCATGAAACAGACTTTTGGCGAACTCATGAGGATGAGCAGGATATGCCGGATGGTACTTGCCACTTGTTTGGGATCCTTTATTCTGGTCATCTTTTATTTCCAAAGTATGTTCCAACCAGGTAGGACGCCTCGTCTCTCTTCTCACACTCAGTCCACACCCCTTGACGCGGAAGCAGGCGCCGCTCACGTGCCCCCGAGCGGGGTCAGCTCAAAGATGTGACAAAGCGCGCGCTGGCTGGACAGCGGGGCTGGACGATACTGCTTATTTTGGCGTCGATCTAACACAGAGCGCACGCAGGGACGCTGTTGCCGATACCGATGCTTTCGTGATCATTGAATGTCTTAATTTGCTGGTCATGTTTCGAATCAGAACACAGAAGAAAGATTTGAGGCCCAAAAAGGATGTTATCCTGGGAATACAAAATAACTAAACAAAAGTAAAAACTTGAGTTCTGTGCCCAAAGGCTCCTCCTGTGTTTAAGAACTATTTCCACGAGTTTGTAAACAATATAACAACAACAAAAACACTGATATTTGTAAACACTGGCAGAGAATAACTGAAAAATATCCATCTCATCACACAAGTATCAATTTGATACTGAACCTCCCCTTGGCAAGGATGTATCGATCCACCCACCACCTCCAGTGGGGCGGCTTTTACTGTAAAACTCTATAAAGTGGAAAGCATGCAGTGTGCCCGTTTGCTTTCCATGAGTATGTGCTGAATCACAGCAGCTGCTGCTTCACTTCAGGTGGAATATTCGTGGAATATTGCACCGCTTCTGGTGCGGAATGTAACTCCTTAACCACCATGATGGGCAATGGAAATGCTATACGGTATCGCATAGGAATGGGTGTCTTCATAAACATCTCTCGGTATCAATACAACAGCTTCAGATGTCAATACCGTTCATTGTCTCCTTATTCCCGACTTATTACGCTATAATGACAAATGAAAGCATGTCCTAGTGCACAAGTTAGCTTAAATGTCCTCAAACTTGGGCGCAATAATGTGTTAGTTGATGGAGCGACTGTTTACGGAATCACAGGAGTGGCAATATTAAAATAAAAGGCAAGAGCAAAGACTGTAGGCGGTTCTACGAATGGACGTTCCTTTTCCGTTATGCGTCAGGCATCTGGTAAATGCAAAGAGGGAATGGAAAAGATGAAGACAAAAGAAGAAAATAAAAAAAACAAAAAACAAAGCCAATACACAGAAAGCAATAACAAAATGAAAAAAGAATACGACTACATTTCTATATTTTTAGATTATTGATTCTCTTTAAATTTTCCTTTTCGTTTTGGCACTCCTGTGATTCCATACTACTTGGCTGCAACCAGCAGAGGCGCTGTTCAGTTTGCTGTCTTAAGAAGTGGACTTTTTTCTTCAGTTCTTCTTCTTCTTCTTAGCATTAAAAATTAAACTGAAAGAGTCTAGCATCTCTGCCATCTGAAATTGTATGAAGCACTTTTAAAAAACATGGATGAACTAAATAAATTAATATTAACCACAGTCGGTTCTGTACAGTTAGTCCATTAATGATGTTCCATATAATAATGTTGATAATAATGATGCCACGTGGTGCACGTGTGAGAAAAATAATAGCACAGGTAACAGAGAAGGGGTGCATTTGTTTTTTTTAGAAATGTTCTCGCATGTGCAGTGGTTCAGGAGTAGAAGAGTTTGCGTGCACAAAAGAATCCATACAGTCATGGGTAAAAATGAAGACAACCACTTGCTGTTGCTTGTGTTCAGTTCGCTGGGGGAACAATCACTCAATAAATCATCCATTATCCATTTTCTATACCACTTATCCTCGTTAGGGTTGCGGGTATGCTGGAACCTATCCCAGCTGACTTTGGGCGGGAGGCGGGGCACACCCTGGACTGGTTGCCAGTCAATCGCACTCAATAAATCAACCAATCAGTTTGTAAACAAACGGCAAGTGGACATTTTTATGCTTAACATATGCCTTTTCAGTAACACGGGTACCAGGATGTATCGTAAACGTTTTTTCATCATTATCACGCACCAGTATTGGAAAACAGCGCTGTCCTATCGATAGATCGATTCGCTTGAATATGTGAGGATCTGCTCCGTATCAAAAGTGCCTTGTGAGGGACCGTATCAATATAAATGATTGGTTGAATTTTGTTTACACTCACACTGCCTCTGCCAAAATCTTGCTCATGTTAATGAAAATGCACCTTAGAGTCCTTGGGTTGGAAATCTTGTACTGAGTGAGGCCTCTCGTCTCCTCCACAACTTTTCAAGAGCTACTGGGGAAGAAACTGAGACGATAGAATTGAGTCTTCACTGACTTTTGCATGGGATCAGACTCTGACTCTGCTATTTAGAATGGTTATTTGTATCCAGGATTAGTTTTCATTTGTAAGTTTGTATTTACAGTACATGGCATTATGAGGGTGTGTCTGTAAATATCAGTGCTCGTGCTCTTGACTCCCTGTGTACCTTTAACTTGATCTGTTTGCATTCTTTCTTTGATGACTGCATCTCATGACTCCATCTCACAATATGCTTGTCTTCACACACACGCACACACACACACTTGTATATAACGTGTGGGGGAAGACCCTGTCGCCACAACACAAGGAATATCTCAAAAGGAGCACCATTGTTTCTGGTCAGATAAAGTTCCGCACAGTGTCTCCATGGTTCCGGCATGTTGAAGAGGGCGGGGAATACTGTCTGGTCTCCCAGTGTAAACTCTCACCTCTCTCCCAGGACCTGCTGGGGTGGTGATCTCTTGTAGAGGAGATTGTAGTGGAAAAACGAATGGACTTAGTGTATTTCTACAGAAACAGATTAGCATTTTCAGTTCAATTTATGGCCCGTAATATACAGTACTGTTTTTAATCATTTTAAATAAGACTCAGAGAACTCAGACAATAGTGAATTGGACACGTGCAGGCCAGAATATAGCCTTGTTGCTTTAAAAGCGCTTAAATACATTTTACAGTAACCTTTTGGTGTGTCTGTAGCTTTATCGGTGATGAGGTGCTTTGCTCACGCAACTCTAGGAAGTGCTGTTATGCACCTAATCCGCTTTTTACATATCTGCACTTGTCCAACGTAATGCAGGCCAAATATTGTACCATTACAATGCAACCTTAAGGAACGGGGGAGGACACACGTTAGCAACGCCCGCAGAGCTACAGTGCCTGAGTGTTAACATTACAGTTGCATATTTAGTCGACGCGTTACATAATGACTGTGGTTGGTCTCGGTCGCTACTTTTTGGGGCTAACAGGAAGGGTGCTCTGTGTGAAATGCCTCTGGGATATTTTGGCGTGTGTGTGTGCTGATGCTGCAGAGCTGTTCTGCGTTATTTCGCCACATCTAGCTGTGACTTGCATGTGACTCAATGTTGTGCACTCATTTAACATCAGTCAGGGAACAAAGAATGAAAGAATGAGTGATTCTTGGGAAAGAATGACATATTCCAGTGTGGAATTTCTAAGGGAAACTCAAAATTCCTCACCTTAGTTGCTTTGGTGCGGCATTGTCAGCTGCATCTGACAACTGCACCGGGGTCACTCGGAACATGGGATTGATGAAATCAAGGAATCAATCCGAAAGGTAGCAAAAAATATTTTAAGAGCAAAAAGGGGACATAGGGTAGATTTAAATAGGCTTTTTTTATTCCAATTTTGCCTAGTATTTCAGAAACTGATTTAACTTGGCTGACTTTGATAATGGGATGGTATCTTTGAAGGCTGGAATTGTGTCGTGTGTGATGAGAATGTCTGTTGACGGTTAAGATGAGTAGGGTCCTAATGAATAGGTTTTATTTTTTCTCAAATTCCATTTTATTTTTTCCTAAATTTCATTTTTTTAGTTTAGTTTTTTGTTTTTTTTTAGTTTAGTTCATAGTTTTATTTTTTTTATTTAGTTTTTTACTTTTTACTAGTATTGCAGCTATCATATATTTTAGTAATCAATAATTCTATTTAATTTTCTTTTGTTTAATTGAGTAATTGAAAAAAATGCTCAGTTAAAGCGCAATAATATTTATAATACTAATATTAATAATAATAAACAAGCGAAAAAAAACCATTTCACTAAATAATGAACCACCAATTGCTTTAATTTTTTAGATAATCAACCATTTTATTTATTTATTCACATTGTGCACAGGAACAAGCTGTATTTACTTGGGTGTTATGGTCTACATGATGGTGCTTTTGTAGATAAATGTACCCAACCCAGACTGTAATTTACTGGAAAAGGAGATAAATAATACTTTACTAAGACTAGGTGATATATTACATGAAGTTGATGGCTGTGCATTTATAAATCCTAAACATAGACAGGCTGACTAGAAATGTTACAAATATTCTTTTGCAGAGCTTTTGCAGTGTTCAAAGTAAAATGAAGACATCTTCTGTAGTGGAACACATTACTCTCGACTGAGTGAGGCACACACTTTCTTGTTTCATTACACATACAGTCTTGTCTACTAGAAATTAGCAGCTACTGATTAGTGAGCTAAAATGTTTCTTTTTTGCATCATCAGCTGGGATAGGCTCCAGCATACCCCCGTGATCCTAATGAGGATAAGCAGCGTAGAAACTGGATGGACGGAGCTTCTTAACTCACAGCGCTGTGTTTTTGCAGATGAAATAAACCCTGTGTAAAATCAGGTTACCACCGTAACAAACTGCCACACATTCAACAATAGTCATAATTAAGAGGAAGGTAGCCTTCCACACGGCTAACATTATGTTAGTAAGGCACACTAACCCTAATCTCACTGATTTGCGCTGTTAATTTTATTTTACCTCACGGATCCTCCGCTCCATTCGGGAGAAGATGCAAGATGTGCCAGATACACGTCACGGTGTTGAACTTGCTTTTTAGGCACATTTTATGTCTGTTTTTAACATTTTGTTTTCCGTCTGTATCTCTCACCTCTGGAATTTTTCTGCTACTTGATATTTTTTGTAATCGAAGTACTGGAATTATTTGAGCAATTGTTCCAACCCTACTTTTTATGCTTATTTCATCACCATTGATTGTGTGTTTTTTTGTGACAGTGAAGAAAATGACTTGGAGTTAAATAAATCAGAATGTCCTTTACTTGTTGCAGATGCAAATGTAATAGCTTTATTAATATAAGCTATTTAATGACATCCTTACATTATTACCACTATTAGACAGGATGTGTGCCGCTCTGATTTTGCAGGCCGGAAGTGTGATAATGTGTGTTGAAAATGTGTTTTGACTCTTGCTAAGTGAGGCAGCTATCCGAGTGCCTCTTGGCTAGTGTCCCCATTTCACACACAACTTGCACGAAAGCAGCGGTCAACTTAAAATTCTATGTTATATTAACAAACACTAAAGCACAAGTCATACAGCTTGAGTGGCACACACACACACAAACACATCAGCATGCTCTGCTAAACTAAGATAACTCAGCTCGCTTACACTGGCTATTGCTGTACGCAAGGTCACACTCTGTGACAAGTAAGAGTTTTAAAGTTTTTTCGCCGACTTAGTCGATGTTTCTATTTGCCGCCTCAACATGTTTAGTTGAGTTGAGGACATTCCACTGGGAATGAGTGGTCAGCTGGGGAAGTACTTTCCCACAATAACGTTCCTTCTCCTCGCGGTTACAGCCTTTCATTCACACTGTCAATTTTCACGAGATTTTGCATTTAATTGTAGATTCTGTTTTGACTAATTTTGCGATTTTGGTCGTGATTCCATTAACATGGACGTCATAGGGACGTAGATGTGAGCTGGGTGTAAGAATAACACGGGGAGAACATGCAAACTCTGCACAGAGATGCCCAACGGAGATTCGAACCCTGAACCTCCTGACTGTGCAACCAATGTGCTACCTACTCAGCCACCGTGCATCTTTTAGGTGTTAGAATTGTTCAGCTTTGGTGGTAGTCTCCTGTCTCATGAGTGGTGTTGTCTCCCCCAGTTTGCTTTGGTTTGTTTACTGTTTGGTTTGTTTATTCTGTCTTGACATTATCACTCGGGTTTGATCGGCTTTATTTGTGTGTTTGTTTGCATTCGTGCTCCTGAAAGCATGTTTACACAGCACACTGTCCGGACAAAAGTGCCAGTTCTGTACGCCACTCTTACACTTTGTGTGTATTGTGAGTGTGCGTTGTCCCAGGCGTTCTGTTTGCGTGATCTTCTCTTTTCCTGCTCAGCTGTGCTCCTAAATCCTACATCTAACATTGCAGCGCTTCAGGGGGAAGGTAAGGGAGGGAGGAGATGAACCCTGGAGTTTTCCAGCATCAACAGTCATTACTAATCCATGCAGATTATCAGGATTTAGTAAGCATACATCAGACACTGGTCTCCCCTTTATAAATGTGAGCTTCCTATCATAAATTAGCTTAATTTGAAAGATGCAACAGTGGAGTCAATAACCATTTACAAATACTCTGTAGGGTAATAAAACCACCCACGCCTTTCACATTTACAGTTAATTCAATTTTTTGCTTCGGCAGAATGGAATGAATTATATTGCAGTTTGTGAACATTGTCTCCTGAATATATTAGCCTCCACAATGCCATAGCAACAGTTTTATTGGAACTGGTCAGCCTTCTTTTAATAAAAGAAGAACATCTGTCTCTGTCAGATATTTCTGTATCCAGGTCTTGGTCTATTGCTGGTCTCTGCAACCTACGATTTAAGGTGCAACCAAACCTTCTGCGTCATTAAGTTGCTGGATTTTCCAAATGGTTTTTAGCGTACTTTACCTGATGCATTTGTTTGAAGTGCTGATGTGCATGAGATGAAATGCAGTCATGCAATAACAGAAACGTGATTTTACACTAACACAAACTTCTTGAAATCATGTTAAAATGATGCAGACCCCTAAGATTTTGAAAGTAGATTCTCACAAGAAAAAAAACAACAAAATGTCTTATATATTAGAGATGATCAAATCTTCAGGATCAGGATCTGCTGCCAATCTGCTCTATTTTGAAGATCGAAAAAGATCGGCTTCTGCCACAAGATCGGGATGATCCGGTGTGTGCCACGGTCCAACATGATAGGTGCGGTAAATGCGCCTCAAAGCTGGTTGCCACTCAACTTTCGCCACCTGAAAAAAGGAGAAAACGAACCACCATCGTGTAGACATTGTTACGTGTTGCAGAGGCGGACCCCCAGGTGTGGACGGAGGAGGCAGGTTGGGGGCAGAATACACTGTCTTTAATATAGACAACAGGAAGAAACAGAAAGCGATGGTGCGACTGAACAAGAATGCGTAGCGTGCACCGTGGACTGTGGGCAACACAAGAGTCTCGGGGTTGCCAACCTGGTTGGCCGGGTCACAGGACGTACCGTCTGGGAGACGCTGGAGAGTAGCTGGTTTGGAATCCACTGCAGGAACAAACAGGCAATTGGAAGTGAGAAGACAAGCAAGATCGTTCATACGTGATCCTTCCAGACGCGAAGAGAATACTCCAGCGTCTCCCAGGTGTGAACCCTCTGCTTAAAAAGGGTGTCTGCTCATTACGTGCAGGTGCGTCCTGAGCCCCCGCCTCCAGTTGCCGTGGCAGCTCCTGCAACCAAAAAGCACACGCCCAGAAGAAGGCAGGGAAAAAAACACGTTCACTTGCTTTGCCTCTTAACAGACATGTCTGCTTTGTACCATGGTGAAGTTAGTTTTACGTCGGGCGTTGGATATTTGGTTCCGTAGTTACACGGTAGATTACCCTCGCTGTGCCCAGACTCCTCTGTCATGATGCTGGGAGCTCGCACAGGAAGTGCCGCTGGTTAAAGTAAATTACTATTGCTTTGAAAGGAGTTTGTAAAAAAAATAAAAAAGTCACATATTCTAAATCACACCATAAAGTAATCTATAGGCATGTCAAATGATTAGTCCTACCATTAAAGTATTGTAAAGGCGGCTGAAAAATTTGAGGTCAGGATGGCAGTTTTTTTGCACATCAACACAGAGCACTCTGGCTCTTTTTTTAGCACTCACCTTCCCAGTTTTTTTTATTCTTTTTTTTTTGTTTTTAGTTTTTCTTCTTAGTTTTCTTATTCCATGCACTTGACTCCAAAGGCTTGCTCTAACCAATATGCTGAACACCACTGGCCCCTACAGCCCCCACATTGAACGGCAGCTTGGAACAACACAATATACCTGTTCATTCATCATATAAGTGGATGGTGCTACAAAAATGTGCAGCAATTAACTAAAACATGGAAACCATCTGCCTGCAGATGCTCCTATCTCCCACTCTTGCAAGTTTGTGGGAAAAGTTTTCTACTTTTGGAGATTCCTTAGGTGTGAATATGGTATATTTTAGCCAGCCACTAAGCAACGCATCTGAAAGATGATTAGGACGATTTAACCTTCAGTTCATCATCTTTTGTTTTAATCTAGCTGAATAGAGTTCAGACTGGTTTTGTTTCATTCGAGATGAATACGCTGGGTTGTCATGTCCTTGTGGTTTACATTTACGCTTACCTTGCTGTCTCTGTTAGCACTCGTCTGTGACTACTTTGCCTTGAAGTTTGATAAATTATGCATTTGTGTGTCTGATGGGAAGGGTTGGACATCTCTCCTTGAATCACTGCAAGCAGCTCAACAGACCTCATTAGGCATTTAAAACATGACCAACAAACCACATAATTATCTCCCAAGATACACAACACCATTAAGTCATTAAGACTGACACTAAAAAGACAGCCACACGTTATAATTAGGGATGTCCGATAATATCAGCACACCACTATTATCGGCCAAAAATTGGCCTAAAAATGTAAAAATGAGGTTTTTTTTCACCTATAACAAATAGAGGAAAAAAATATAGGAGAGAAAATGGCTTTTTGTACTTTGTTCTGAAAGTTATTTAATCCCAGAGAAAATGAAATCGATTTTATGTGTATTCAAAATCTAGAAGGGGTGATAAAGCAATTCAGGTGGACTATTTAACAACCAGGGGTCGTGCACCGACAGTCTTGGCAAACAAGACAATCATTGGTTAAATGAAGGAGCAGAATACCTTCATCTTTTGTTTTGATTGACACTAAATTGATTGACAGTAAAATGAGCGAATCAGCGTTCTAGAAATATAAACCTGAGCATTCTTTAGATTTTCTTTCCGTTGTTTTGAGTAGACCGATACCTATCGTTTTTAACTATGAATATATCTTTATTAAAAACAACAAGGAACGCAGTGTAGAATTTACATATTAATAAATAAATAAACACATTTATAATGTAGGCTGGAAAAACAATGAGCCTCCCTGCCTTGAATGACCAGCAGCCGTCCCTGTGAACGAGATACACCGTCTCGCATCCCAAACACCAAGTGAATACTAGGGATGCTCCAATTAGGGTTTTAGGCTGGCAATTCCAATTCCGATCAAACGTGTGAAAATTGGCCGATATCATTACTGATCACATGGATTAGGTTTTTTAATTTTTTAATTTTTCATTTTTTAATTTACGATTGGCTATATGATGAGAGCACACAGCTTGAAACCCGATCTCCTCCAGCATCGACGAAAGCCGGCCATCCAGTCCATGGAATCCAACCACTTTTTGGGCTATCTGCCTTAGACTTCAGGCTGCCATGCACATATGAGCGAGTGTGCAGCGTTAGCTACGTTAGGTCCCCGCCGACCAATGATCACATTGCAATCCTGAAACTCACCACACCCCCCAAATGCCGCACCAAACTAAAGCTTTTTAATGTGTGAGATATTTTTCGTGGCATGTTTTGCAGGGTGCAAAACTTACATCACTCTCACAAACGACATACGAGCGGTAAGTCCCACACAGCATACCTGATTGTTTTGGCTTTGGCACACCTGAGCGGTGTGACGGGAAAGTGGGGAGAGACTTGCTACAGGCTGCGTGCTGCAATAGTACAAGCCAGAGGTTTTTGTGATTGCCGTTGAAAGACGTTTATCGGGATAAGCATGCTTTACTACAGAAATCGGACGTTTTTGCTTGGTGGCCGATCGATGGGAGCTCCCATAGACAATACTATACAAATGAAATTTGGATATTCAGTCATCTCTTACTTACTTACTTACTTACTACTTAAGATCACAATTTTGTGGTTGGTTATGAGCTATTATTAGTCAAATAATATTGAAAGTCATATGCATATACAAGTCATATACTAGTCTGGTCACTAGGCATCAATAATGTTACATTGAAGAGACAATATACATTGCAGTATTGCTACTACTTGGAGTCAGCCATGGAATGTCTGACATGATAAAGGGAAAAAAAAGTTTTCCTCCCATTCCGTGTGGAAGTGGTACGTTTTTGGCTTCTTACTTTATCCTTCTTCCCCAATACTTTTTAAAATACTTAAATTTAGAACAAATAAATTGAAGGCTAACTAGTTGGCTTGGTAGTTTGCTATATGGTATGAGCCCCAGCCGTCTCGAATGCCCCTGTTGTGATCCCGCGTGTGCATTAGTGTTGCGCAATGTGATACAAACAAAGATTAATTGGAGTGTAAAAGTAATTATAGGTGTGTTATGTAAGGTCTGCAACCAATATACTGCGACAAATAAGGTACCTTTTAGAGTAGTCTGTGTACGGCTTGTATAGCAGTGTTGACCGACTACCCACTGAAAATGACTCAACACCACAGCTGGCCATCAGTGGGAAGGGGCGGACCTGAAAATGCAATCACACATGCCCTCGTCGATAATTATTGCTTTAGTTGTTAGGTGTTCACCGCCCCGAGAAATAGGTAAGGGAGTTTTGCACATTAGCCACATTAAGACATTAATAAGAGCCAGGAAGAAGGGTGCAGGCTATTTTTAGCCGCTGATGAATGACGCCGACGCCCAATCTCACTGTCTGTTTACCTCCTGGAGGTGTGAGTGGGTGGTATGGAGAGTGCTTGTGTTACGTCTTAGAACAGGGGTGTCCAGACCTTTTCTACAAAGAGGCTGCATCCAGAAACATTTCACGGGGAAGGCCATTTTTATAGTTTAAAAAAATCCCAGGAGTGTTCCCGTGTGGACAGGGCCTAAAGCACAGATTCATCACACACTCAGAAATACACAGTGCTTTTGAACACCCACCGTGCTTATGGTGGGAGGAAGGAGACAGATACAGATTATTCATCGTTCTGTGTGCGTTCTATGAACAAATAAATCACCCCCACGCACACATAAAAAAAGATGATTAAAGGATTCTCTGCCACTGTCGGTCTCATGTCCCAGCTCTAAAAGAACCACTATCCATTCTTCACAGAGTCACCAGCGCGTGGTTTGGGCACTCATTTCCGTGTACTAGTTTGTTAGGCTGTTTTTAGCCGTGCAGTAACCGGGATAGTGTATGAAAACATACATATTTTTATTTTTTAGCAATCATTGTTGTTGAAAATTCACTTACCAATTAACCACAATAAACAAGGGACAACTGTGTACCTTTTTATAGTAGTCAGTGTACAGCTTGTACAGCAGTATTGTCGGACTATCCACTGAAAATGGAATCATACAAAACCATATGACATGAGATATAAAAAACAAGTTTTCACTCCATTTTGCTTTGTAATGATAAAATGGACATACGCATACTTCCTGTGGGCAGGGCTTTTCAGGTCAATATAGATTAAAAGTTCAGCACATTCAGAGAGCGGTTCCCATGGAAATAATATTTAGAAAAATAATAATAATCAAAGAAATGTCCATCCTCACTCATTGACACTTTTATGATGGCAACAGTTTGACCCCGGAACAGGTTATTTTTATTTGTATTAATTTTGATGGGAATGGGTTGAGCAGTGTCCTCCTAGGTTCCCTTGCCCCAAAAGTTGCCAAGAGTGAGTGTTATGTGTTGACAGTGTGTGTCCTTTGCTGCCAGATGTAGACAGCCTGGTGTAAGAGAAGTGAGTCATGGCTTTAATTAAGAGGAGGACCTGCCAAGCCGTGCCACATTAAACGGCTGCTGGAGGAACTTTCAAACTCAAGTAAGCTACTGGTAGACTTTATAGAAGAACTGGGACTGGACACCCCTCCTTGTCCTCCTGCTTCTGCAAATTTGGATTGTTCTAAAGACAAGAACTAATAGACCCCGACATGCTCTTTAAACACAAATAAATGCCACCAGCATTTGGTATTCGAGGTATTTGCCGGATGAGTGTCTGTGTATGTGTGTGTGTGTGTGTGTGCGTATGCGTGTTTGCGTGTGTGTGTGTGTGCATGTGTTGCAATCACAATTCTCAGTGTGACATTTTTGAGTCTGAAACTTGCTTCATCTTTCATCTTTGAACTGGACATAAAGTCAGTTAATAATAGGGATATCCTAGATCTTCAAGATCGGTTAAAAACGGCTTTCGCCACAAGATCGGGCCAGTCCGGTTGCCGTAACTCTGGGCCACACTCCAACATGGTAGGTGTGGTAATGCGCCTCGAAGCTGGTTGCCACTGGTCTCTTGCCCCCGGGATGAGAGAGAAAAAGCACCACCACCATGCAACATGTCCACATTGCGGAAATGCAGTGTACAGTATTTCAATTCATGAAATAAACAATACAAGACATCGTAGTCTCTTGTTGATTTGTGTTAAACCGAGAATTATATTGAGGTAGTGGGGTGATTTACAACATAGCCAAGCTAATATACAACAGAAAAAACAAAGTACAAAATCATGTACCTGAAGTATCACAAGTATCCCTATTTTGATTTCAGAATCAACTTAAGGGCACGAAGAGCTGGTATCGGAGATATCGACATTTCAGTATCGACCCACATATTACTAGCATGCTTTCCTTGGAAGCCAAAAAATATGGATCAGGACATCCCTATTTATTACCGGTGGAATGTCTGCTGAGCTAAACAAGAGTTTTTGTTTTTTTATATACATTTATAAAATGTGAATACAATCGCAAGCATTTAATTGTATGTCATTGAGGAAATTCAATTTTGAGGTAATTTTTTTTTCTAAATGACTCACTGAACATTTTTTTGGTTACATATACTGTAACGTGAGCATTATGGTCATCCACAACTACTTTTCTGTGTTCCTTGGTATTTTAAAGTCATGCAAAATCGAGTTTAGCCTGACTTTCTTCAGGCCTCTGATTGGGTGAAACAGCTTTAAAATTAGCCACTATAGCGCCACCTATTGCTTCAGTGCTTGACATTGTGTGAGAGCATTTCCTTGTTCTTTTCGAGATCGTTTGATGTACGCATTTAAAAAAAATATTTGTGCACTTTTTACTGTATATATGTAAGCGTGTGTTTGTGTACACTGTACATACATTACAGCACTATACAGTGCTTAACACATTTTATAAACCTAATTAGAATAAATAGGCCGCACGGTGGCTGAGTGGTTAGCACATTGGCCACACAGTCAGGAGATCTGGAAGACCTGGGTTCAAATCTCCGTTGGGCATCTCTGTGTGGAGTTTGCATGTTCTCCCCGTGCGTGTGTGGGTTTTCTCCGGGTACTCCGGTTTCCTCCCACATTCCAAAAACATGCATGTCAGGTTAATTGGCGATTCTAAAATTGTCCATCGGTATGAATGTGAGTGTGGATGTTTGTTTGTCTATATGTGCCCTGCGATTGACTGGCGACCAGTCCAGGGTGTACCCCGCCTCTCGCCCAAAGCCAGCTGGGATAGGCTCCAGCACCCCTGTGACCCTAATGAGGATAAGCGGTACAGAAAATGAATGAATGAATAATTAGACTAAATTTCAATCACTAAAGCTAATTTTTCTTTTCAGAATGGCAAATACATAGAAAATTGGCAATGAATAATTTACTTTACAGACTTAAAATGTAAAAAAAAAACTACTTCTAGTCATATAAAGACAATTTCAATTCAGCGGATGTATTTGCACTGTAGCACTTAAACCATGACAAAACTCATGTGGGTAGTGACCGCCCAGTCACATGCACACATCCCCAAATCACATGTCCATTTGGTTTCCAAACTATTTGTTTAGTACGGGTGCCGCCACCATCCTGCCTGCAGATTCCATGCAACTTTTTCAACGTCGAGTCTCCTCCAAAAGGGGTCGGAGCGGTCGTGTTGGCAGAGCCTTGTCCTACGGCTGACTCAGCAAGTCGTGGGCACACTCCAACGCAGTGCTGCACTATACTGACGTGGCATATGAAGTGGAGCTTTCCAGACACACTTTTACATTCTTTAAGCCAAATTAGTTGGCAAACACTGAACTGAATTTTCAGAAGTGATCATAGTCAGTTGTTGTAAAGCCAGTTCTGTGTGTCCACTGCAGCATGTTGGTGTGAAGCTTAGCCCTTAAAGATGAAGCTAGAGTCTGTGTTAGGAAAGCAGAACATTACATTAAGGTGGGATTTCAAAGTGACCCAATTCAGAGTGGTACAATTTGTTACGGATCGTGGCAGTAAACAAGGGAAAAAAACCACATAGAATCATATTGTATTGGAAGTGTGTTGTGCTGCAACTCAAGCCTTGAGGCTTGAATCTGGAGGTTTAAAAGCACTTTTAGTAAGCCCTACTGAGAAGATGGCCTTTCGTGTGTCTGTGGCTATCCGAGTGTCTCCAAGAAGTGCACTTTATTCACTTTTTACCATGTAACTGCACTTGTCCACTTTTAATATGCCATACATCATCCACAGTGCAACAAGGAGTGGAAGAGGACACAATTGTTTGCTAGGTTAGTCTGTTCGCTGAAGAAAAACAAAATGATGACACTTACAGCTCCCACGTGTAGCAGACTGACTGATAGTTGGCCGAGGCCCGTGCTTTACTCAACAGTAGGATGTGTAGCGAAGCCTCTTTTTAAAATGAGTTTTGAACTGAAGTCAAGGGCTGGTCTAATGTCACTTCCTGTGGACCGCAAAGGACGTTCAAGGCAAACACTAAGATGCAAGAAAACAAAATAAGAAAGGAAATGGGACTTATGAGAGGCTGAATGAGAAGGAATGGCTATTATACGTGCCGTTTAGTAGGACCCTATGACTTCTGCGTCCAAAGAATCACGCACGGAATTGTGAAATTGGCCAATTAAAAATGGAATTTACTGTTAAACACGGAATCTCGAGGATATTGACATAACGTGACTTCCATTCACGCACCGTGAATGGAAGCTAGCGGTGTTTAGCATGCTAGTGCAGTGATTTATCGATTTAAGGTAAGCTTTAATGCTACACAATGCCCGACGACGACGTGCGGGTTCTGAGTGAAAGGAGACAAGAAGCACATTTGTTATTGAACGCAGCTCGTCTTAGCCATAAAGAGACATTCTCACACACAGAACAGCCTTCCGGCCTTCAAAATAAGAGTGACATATGCACATGTCGTCTAGCTGTGTAAACAAAATAAGCGTGTCACAAAAAATATCTTACATATGCACTTGGAATTGCATGAGTGACTACATCTTCCTTAATCACAAGCACGGGCATTACAGTTTGTTGTAGCAGACGAAAGTTAGCAGGGCGACTGTACATCCATTTCTCAATTACTGGGAAAAAATGTCCATTGGTGTATTGCATTAGTAAATGTAAAGATGTTTGCATTTGCTGACATTTTATGCATCCATCCATCTTCTATACCGCTTATCCTCATCAGGGTCACGGGGATGCTGGAGCCCATCCCAGCAGACTGGGCGAGAGGCGGGGTACACCCCGGACTGGTCGCCAGTCAATCGCAGGGCACATATAGACAAACAAACATTCCCACTCACATTCATACCTATGGACAATTTTAGAGTCACCAATTAACCTAACATGCATGTTTTTGGAATGTGGGAGGAAACCGGAGTACCCGGAGAAAACCCACACACGCACGGGGAGAACATGCAAACTCCACACAGAGATGCCCAACGGAGATTTGAACCCAGGTCTTCCAGATCT
Source organism: Oostethus manadensis (assembly GCA_024372805.1). NCBI lineage: Eukaryota > Metazoa > Chordata > Actinopteri > Syngnathiformes > Syngnathidae > Oostethus > Oostethus manadensis. The sequence goes on from QODF01000008.1 coordinate 1,592,558, forward strand.
CCAGACTGTGTGGCCAATGTGCTAACCACTCAGCCGCCGTGCGGCCGTAAAAATAAATATAAAATGTAAAAAAAAAAAAAGGAATATTTGGGAAAAAATAAATGGATTTCATAAGGCCCCAGTATAGAAGCTTCCGCTGGTGAATGCAGCACAAATATGGCATGGTCTTGAGCTCTAAAAGTATGGAATGTGCCAAAATGAAAGGGAGATACATTTGGAAATATAAACAATCAATAATACAAAAATATTCAAATGTAGTGAAATTCTTTTCTTTTTCCCTGTTTTGTCTTTCCATTTAATTTTCCTCTTTGCATTTATGCAAATGCAAGTCTATGCAAATGCAAGTTGAGTTACGGCCGCCGCTGCCACAGCAAGCTATCAAGCTACATAGGCACACCAATTTACTTATTCTAAACTCAAGGAAGGGTTTCAAATGGTATGGGGAAGAAGGACAACGTAAGAAGCCAAAAACACAGAACTTTTTTTCGCTACCATGTCAGACATGCCATGGCTGACTCCATGCAGTGTGGAGGAAATGTAATATCAAGTCATATGTCGTCAGTGCAACATTACTAACAGATAGTGGCCAGAAGGCTGCATGTGCTGTAACCTAAACTCAATATTGTTGACTAACAGTAGGCTGTAGTCAACCACAAAACAATGATCCTTTTTCTTTCATTTTTGAACGATCGCGACCGATTGAGGGAGCGGCGTTCGAGCGGCGATGTAGCGCGGGAGGCCTGCACGCGTATTACATGTAAGGTTTTGCAAATGGATCTTTGAATAATTGACCGAGATAACCGTTTTTGGTTGTCAGTCGAGTCAAATGACGAAGGGCTCTCGTCTCCCCCGTCTCTTGCTCTTCCGGCATATGCCCAGAACACATTTTCACAAACGGGACGCTGACATTGTTTCCCGTTGTATGGTATACTTCCACTCCTGGTGCCATCTCTTTTGACAGATGAGTGTGCCGGAAACAATTGTTAGCACGTCTCACTCCTCCCACCAAGTGCTGCAGAGATTAAGGTTGAGGTTTACTGGAGGCTGGTTGTCGTAGTGATGCCTATACCACACAAAAAAAAAAACTGTGCTTCTGATGTAGAAAATGTCTTGAAGCGGATATTACATCTCGCCTGTAATCACTCATTTCTGAGCTTTGCAGCTTTTGCCAGGCGGCCCCAAGAGAAGCTCATCCGTCACTCTCCATCTGAGAGGGCCCATCTGTCTTCTCCTTGTGTAAGTGTGCGCATATATTTACACTATGTATGGACTCGGAGGATATTCATCTGCTTCTAGAGATATTTATCACAACGAGGTGGAAAAGTGAGAGAAGATGGCGGGATCGTCAGGTGGAAAGGAGTACAAATACTGATGGGAATATGTGTGATGTGATGGGAAAACATTCTCAAAACACATTCCTCCTCCTCTATTATGAGCTCACTTTGCAAACGGGACGGTGTTGCCATGGCGATGGTAGTGCCACAATGGTAAGAGACATCCTGGTTGGCTGGGTGCGGCCCATTTGGTAACATAGCAAAAGTGTGAATACCTTGGACTTTAGGGAAAATTAACCATCAATGAATTGATATTTTTTTATTTGATTTTAACACTACTTTCGATGGCATAGGAAAGATACAGTCTGAATGTTCCGAACCATTCTTTCGGTGCTCAAATAATGCTGCCCTAGAAGAAGAATTGATTATTTAAATCAAATGATTAAGAATTCTGTTAAATGTGTGGAATTGATTAACTGATTTGACCAATCGCATTCTGGCTCCAGGGTGAAGCCCCGGTGTCCCACGTCCGGGCGTGGTGCGGTCACTCCTCTTGATTTTCTTCATCATTAGGGTCTTCTGAATCACTCTTAGTCTGGCCCGTCACCTAGAACCTGTTTGCCTTGGGAGACCCTACCAGGGGCATAAGGCCCCCGACAACATAGCTCTTAGGATCACTCAGGCACTCAAACCCCTCCACCACGATAAGGTGGTGATTCACGGAGGGGGTCGCGGATACAAGCGGCGGAAATGAGTTTCCTCTGTAGGGTGGCTGGATTCCCCCTAAGAGATAGGGTGAGGAGCTCGGCCATCCGGGATCGTGTTCCGGGATGAGCTCAGAGTAGAGCCACTGCTCCTTCACATCGCGAGGAGCCAGTTGAGGTGGCTCGGGCATCTCATCCAGATGCCTCCCGGGCACCTCCCTGGTGAGGTGTTTCGGGCATGCCCAGTCGGGAGAAGGCCCCGGGGAAGACCTAGGACATGCTGGAGGGACTATGTCTCACAGCTGGCCATGGGAACGCCTTGGTGTTCTCCCGGTGGAGCTGGAAGAGGCCGCCGGGGACCGGGAAGTCTGGACTTCCCTACTGAGACTGCTGCCCCCGCGACCCGGACCCGGATAAGCGGAAGAACATGGAATGGAATGGATCAATCGCATCTTAAAGCAACTGAGACACAACCCTGCAACCTTGACTTAACTACCGTAAGTCTCCAGTCTAAAAAGACACAGTTTGTGAATTAAGAAGGCCTCTACTGGCTGCAGACAAATCGTGCACTCAGTTTTCCTACAATTGATTTCAAGAGAGCCGATTAATTTAGATCTGCAACTAACGATAATTTTTTAGTCGATTAACCAGAAGCTGGGCCGCACGGTGGCTGAGTGGGTAGCACATTGCCCTCACAGTCAGGAGGTTCAGGATTCGAATCTTCGTTGGGCATCTATGTGTGGCGTTTGCATGTTCTCCCCGTGCGTGCGTGGGTTTGTTCCAAAAACATGCATGTTAGGTCAATTGGTGACTCTAAATTGTCCATCGGTATGAATGTGAATGTTTGTTTGTCTATATTTGCCCTGTTATTGACTGGCGACCAGTCCACGGTGTACCCCACCTCTCGCCCAAAGTCAGCTGGGATAGGCTCCAACATACCCACAACCCTATTGAGGATAAGTGGTATAGAAAATGAATGAATGAATAACCTGAAGCTTGTTTCAATTTATTGAGTGGTTTGGCCCAGGACGGCCCAAATCGATACGAACCAAAGACAAACAGTTAGTAGTTTCATCCGCCAGGCAAAAATGTCCTTTTTTAAAAGTCGCAGCTGATGTGTGTGAATATCTTGTTTTGCCTAAAACACAAGATAATAGGTCTGCGTTCACTATCTCTCCTCTGGACATGTCCGAACTATCTCAGCCTGGCCTCTCTGGCTTTATCTCCGAAACCTCTAACATGTGCTGTCCCTCTGATGTGCTCATTCCTGATCCTGTTCATCCTGGTCACACCCAAAGAGAACCTCAGCATCTTCATCTCTGCTACCTCTGCTTCCTGTCTTTTCCTCAGCGGCACTGTCTCTAAACCAAATCAAATCAATGAATTGTTGCAGCTCTAAATTCATTAATCAAACAATCCAACCCCAAATAATAATAACAAATAGTTATTTGACAATTCCATTATTAGGGCTCTGTCTAGTTGGAAAAAGTCTATGTTTTTTTAAGTTAATACCTTCTGACAAAAGCAGATATTTTGCATGTTTGGAAGGAATTTGTTCACCACAGCATGTCTTTTGTCTCATATCCGTACATAGGGCTTTCAATAACAACATCTTTAAAGCTATCATAAAAAGGTAAATAACTCTTGGTGTTATATCCCTTATTTAACGTCATCAAAACACACTGCTCCTCGTCTGTGGTGCTCATGTGTGAAGCTATTTTCTGCATTTTCTTAACGCATTTTGAGCATTCTGAATGCTCAAAATGCACATTACTTTTAGTGTGGAAGAAATGGAGCGTAGCCTCAGTGCTAGGTACTTGTTTGTTTTATAGGCGCTCAATTGAAACAATTGCCTGCTAAACACTCACTCAGGGTGCCTTGTTGAAGATGCTTCACTTCTGCCCACTCTTGCTACGTCCTCAGTGTGTTGAGTGGAAATCTTCTCCTTCTTACAGCCCCAATGGGACCCGATTAGTGTATTGCCTTTTGTTTATTCTGTGAGGGGTTCAGTTAGGGCACGTATCCACCAAGGCATAGTTGCCGCTTCTTTTTTGGCGACTCAGCTGATGGCAGTGTGTTGGCTCCACTGTATACTAACGGGACTGTACTATGCTGCACTTGTGTGTACCTTAACAAAATGGTGCTGAAACGGGTACGAGTACGTATGGGCCAATATGAGATTCTTAGGTTATGATAACATGCAAAAACACCTCAGCTTCCGGGTAAAATGTGTTATTTTGATAATATCTTCACTGAAAAGAGAAAAAAAAGTCAAGTCAAACAGTCATTTTTAAACCATATAATAATAAACCAAAAATAATACAATTCTTTTGAAATTAATACAAAGCATTTATAAAAGCAGTCCATTGTGGCTAATCTTGCAAATCAAGTCACAAAACAATGCAGTCCGGTGGCTCAAAAAGGTCACTACATAAATAAATAAAAAAACTAATTTTACATCATTATTTCATATATATTTCCTTTATATTTCCACATCAAAGGCCAGGTCTGATTGCGAGGACTAACAGATAATGGACGTAACAATTTACTTCCACGTACTGGTTTCGCTGCACCTCCACACTTACCGCACAAATGCTATGACAGACAGGTTTAGTGGTTTCAAAATCTTGCCTTTTTATACCGTGGTATACCTTTTTTTTTATCGGTAACCAGCCCATCTTTAGGTATGAGTTAGATATTTTTAGACCCTTCACAATTGAAAAGAAACCCTACTAGTTGCAATTTTTCACGTAAACGCTGCAATTTCACATTGCAGAACCAACAATGTTTTGTGGTTTGATAAGTTGGTCAGTTGGGTCTCAGTCTTCTGCAAAAACGGAAAAATGTAGTTTGCCTAAAAATTTGGTTCACCCAATAAGGGAGTTTTAAGGGTGACTCTCTGGTTTCTGCTATCATATTAGGTTAGCCGATTTGCCGAAGAAAAACATCACAACACTTACAGCTCCCCCTTTTGTAGCTGACTAATGAATACTTGGCACAGGCCTCTGGGTTTGAATTTCCATTGGGCATCCGAGTTTGCATGTTCTTCCCTTGCATGGGCTTTTTCAGAGTACTGCGGTTTCCTCACACATTCCAATAACATGCATGTTAGGTTAATTGGCGACTAATTGGCGGTTAATTGTCCATTAGAGTGTGAATGTTTGTTTGTCTGCCCTGGGATTGAGGTATGACTGTGAGTGAGAATGGTTGTTTCTTTATATGTACCCTGCGATTGACTGGTGACCAGTCCAGGGTGCACTGCCTCTCACCCCAAGACAGCTGGGATAGGCTCAAACGTACCCCCTCGACCCTAGTGAAGATAAGTGGCATATAGTAGATGGATGGATGGATGGTCGGCACTACTGGGCTGCAACCAGCAGAGACGCTGTTGACCCATTCTCAATTAGTTTGCTGTCTACTGATCTTCTCCTTATTATGGCCACTTTCCTGTCTTTGTTTCCAGTTTTGTCTGCTTGATTCTCTGCATTTACCCGTCTCGTATTCTGTCCTTCACAATCTTAAATTGTGGTGACTCAGACACACGTTTCGCCATCTAGGATCAATTTCCGCACGTCCTCCTGCCAAGGCATTGTGGTCAGCAAAGCTAAAGACGAGGAGGCAGCCAAGAGGCAGCTTCATAACCCTTCTATACTGTTGTTTCCTAAAGTCTATTGAATGGCAGTCCCTCACTCTCGCACACATACACACTCACTCAAGGGCACACAGGACCCATAATTTCCACCGCTGTCTATTTTAGGAGGACTTGCAGCGCTGGAAAAAACACAGACACACTATAATTTAACAGAGCATAAATGCCATGTTGCAGCAAGCAGCACTAAAGGTATCTGAACGAGAGACTAGACACGGAGAACACATTGAAATCAATCTTACACTGGCAAATGGGATGTGTTAGAAAATGTCCTCCTAAGATGTATTTTTTCCTAGTGGTGACCCTGTTAAAAGATAATAATAAGACCATTCGCTACAACAGCTGAAATGGCTCAACGCCCACATGGAAGCAGACGGCCACTTTGGTTCGGCCTGCACACACAGTGAGGACGATGAAAAGAAAAGGGAGCGTGTTTACCAATTGATCTTCCTTTTCCATTGAGACACTAGTGTGTTCAATAGCCTGCTCATTTGCATTTCAAACTCATCGTCATCTGTTGTCAGGTACAAAAACGCTGGATGTGCATGCAATAGTAACCCAATAGCAAGCTGCGTGATTGGATTGGTAGTCAACCTACAGCAAATAAGACAACTGTACTAATAAATGAATATCCATCCAACCATTTTCTGTGCCGCTTATCCTCATTAGAGGCGCAGGCTAATAAGTGAATAGACAATTAAATAGACCGTAAACTACTCTGCATCAACCATGAATTCCCAATACCATATCACATAGTATCATGAGTCAAAGATAATTGTTGTATGCACTGATGTACTGATGCTTCTTTATTTCAAACCTTTGTGTGATAACCCCTTTGCGCACCTCCCCGCCTTCTGCATGAGGATGACCCGCAAGTGTTCATTTGGGTTCAGGTCTGGGGCAGACACAGTTGGTCACTGTATCATCTTCAGCTTCTTTAGCCAGGCACTTGTCAACTTGGAGGTGTGTTTGGACTCTAAGTCCTGTTGAAAGTCTGTCATACCCGTGTCTGGCCAATTTCCCAAAAGAGGGGATCATGCTCTGTATCAGAATGTCGCAATGTCGCCACAGTGCCAGGAACACTCGTGTAGCCCCTGACGATGACACTACCATCACCATGCTTGACTTGCAACTTATTTGGATAATTATAGAGGTGTGTAAAAATAAATCTACGTCTTTACAAGCTGTACACGATTTACTCTAAAGTATCTCTCTTTCCATTGTATTGTTCCTTGAGAAGTACACGGGACTGTAATAAAAAGGGCTGCTGACATGTGAAGGGTGTAGTCACCTTTATGGCATACAGTGTGCAAGTAAACCCATAGCAACCCTCTAGTCTCAAGTTCTTGGCCACTTTCCCTTGCTTTAATTGTTATAGGTCACACACCTCTAAGTAGGGGAGACCGGGTATTGTCGTAACACAGGGGAAGTTGTAACGCCACAAATCCCACCAATCAGGGATAACATACGAGTCATGTGACAGTTTCAGTCTCCTCAGACTTCCTTAATAAGGCCTTCATTCTCTTTGTGAAGAATGGATTGTATGTTAAACAACATATGTTGGTGGCTCTATTTTCGATACTACCTTGTTTATGTAACAAATGGACATTTCAAATGGAGTTCCATTGTTTTTTCTGCATTTTCTCTACCTGTAACAACCTACCCCAATAGGTGTTACAACCTACCCCTGTATTGGGGTAGGTTGTTTCACCTACTGCTGTTGTTGTGGCCATGTAGGTGTCTTCACACTCCCTCGTGTTGTCCTGTTGTTGCATCATAAGTGGAGTCGGGAAAGTCTTCAGCTTCTCCATGCAGGGAAACAAACTACATTGCCACTTTACAAAGGCAGCCACAATAACGTAATTCCAAGTATAATGAGAGGGGAATTGGAAGAGAACGTTGAAAAGAGGTAATGGGTTAATGGGAACATTGCACAGTAACAACCATTACCAACCATTTACAAGCACACGTTCACGCAATGTAGTGGAGTTTAAAGCCAACAAGACAAACAGCCAAACAAAATCACTTAATTATACTTATACCGTATACCACCAATGACATTATAGAGGCGCACAAGGTTTTAACAATTGTCATCCAATTCCGACTGCGTCCAATATTATACAATATGAAAACATTCATTCATTCATTTTCTATACCGCTTATCCTCATTAGGGCCACGGGGATGCTGGAGCCTATCCCAGCAGACTTTGGGAGAGGCGGGGTACACCCTGGACTGGTCGCCAGTCAATCACAGGGCACATATAGACAAACAAACATTCACACTCACATTCATACCGATGGACAATTTAGAGTCGCCAAATAACCTGACATGCATGTTTTTGGAATGTGGGAGGAAACCGGAGTACCCGGAGAAAACCCACACACGCACGGGGAGAACATGCATACTCCACACAGAGATGCCCAACGGAGATTTGAACCCAGGTCTTCCAGATCTCCTGACTGTGTGGCCAATGTGCTAACCCCTCAGCCACCATGCGGCCCAATATGAATACATATATAGTAATAAATAATATATTTTAATTGTTAAAATACAAAACATTAAATAACTGCAATAATTATATATTTTATATTTATATTTCAAAGATGACACCAGGGGTGTCCAAACTTTTTCCACCAAAGACCACTATTAATATTCCTTTATTTTTGTAAAATTGTTTGGATTTCTGCTGTTTTTACCATCTATTTAAACTTTCTTTTGTTGTTTGTTTTTTGAACCAACATTAAACTGTTCCTTACTGCTTGCTATAGGAGGCTCAGTTTGAAATGGACACACCTAGTCCCACTACAGTATATTGTCGGCTGTGCACACCCTGTACCACACGCTTTCCATGAGCACACTCTTTTTATATGTACTCAAGCCCAGACCATAAAGCTCCAATTTTAACCCCATTGTCAGTGCATGTTAGACTTCTACATCTCATCTCCATTCCAAACACACTAGCATGAGTTATTGCAGACACAAATTAAGGCTTTTATAATTACAGCCATCGGAGTCCAACTTGTTTGCACTTTGAAGATGGCTTATCACTGCTGTGAGATCAGCATGACATCATCCTTCCCTAAAAGTGATTGAGCTATTTGCAGGTAATGGAAAGGGAAAATAGAATTAAAATGAGTTTTACAAAGGGAACAGACAAACATCACACACTAACTTGCTTACTTGACTTAAGCTATTCAAGTGGTTTAAATGCAGTTGGGTTTTCATCGACATGAAAGAGCAGCGACAGGTCATTTTTGATGTATAAAATCGGATTTTAGCACTAAAAATAAGAACTTTGCTCATTCTCCTGTGTCTGATTGCAGGACGCGCACATGCATTTTGCATTCGTCCGAGTGTGTTGGGGCAAGATTCTCTGATTCCAAGTTAAAGCCTTTTAAAAATAACAAAAAACAGCCTGCATTTCAGTTAGTTATTTGCGACAAAGCATATTATTACTATGAAGTTTTTCTTTTTAGATATTACTTTTTTCTTGTACATTTTATCTTATAATATATTATTGGGAATATCTATCCATCCATTTCCTATACCGCTTATCCTCATTAGGGTCGTGGGTATGCTGGAGCCTATCCCAGCTGACTTTGGGCAGGAGGTGGGGTACACCCTGGACTGGTCGCCAGCCAATCGCAGGGCAGACAAACAAACATTCACACTCTAATGGACAAATAAGAGTCGCCAATTAACCTAACATGCATGTTTTTGGAATGTGGGAGGAAACCGGAGTACCCGGAGAAAACCCACGCACGGGGAGAACATGCAAACTCCACACAGAGATGCCCAACGGAGATTCGAACCCTGATCTCCTGGCTGTGAGGCCAACATGCTATCCGCTCATCCACCTGGCGGCCATTATTGGGAATATTCGGACTTTATTGTAAAAGTACTACTTTTACCCAACCAAATCTTCTTGAAATTGTCGCTTATTCTTTGTTTTGTTTGTTTCTGTTAATTTTCTGGCCTTTTCAAAAATACATATTTTAACTTTCAATATGACTGGCCAGCAGTCCAGGGTGTCGCCCCGCCTCCCACCCAAAGTCAGCTGGGATGGGCTCCAGCATATTCGCGACCCTAGTGAGGATAAGTGGTATAGAAAATGGATGGATGAATTTTTCAAGTTTATGCTATTTAAAAATTACTGCTTTTTTCCATGGCGCTGCTGTTTTTTTAATTATTTTTTAAATTTTCTTGTTTAGATGTATTTTAAAATGTGCTGACGGACGATTAAAAAAACAAAACGTCACGGGCCGCTAATGGCCCCCCAGCCACACCCCTGATCTACAGTATCTCCCAAAAGATTATGTTGCCAGTGGTTTAGATATTAATGACTATGTGTATGTTTACCTGGTTATACAAGCTGTACACTGACTACTTTACATTGTATCAAAGTGTCATTTCTTTAGTGTCGTCCCATGAAAAACAATCTAATGAAACATTTGCAGAAATGTGAGGGTGTATTCATTTTTTGGAGGTAGGCCTTCTGTATATACTTTGGTTCCCACCACTGTGAACACACACCTGCACGTACCAGTACACATGCCCAGGTTTACTTTTTCAAGATGCAATTGTTGTAGTTATACGAGAGAGAAAACTCCAACATTGAAGCCATGATCAAAAAGTTGCAGTTTTATTATACGACTGCAATGAGACCTAAAGTGGGGAAAGCAAAGTGAAGTGTTGGTCTCGCCATGTGCCTCTGCAAAAAAACCCAGCATCGACTTCATTTTGCTGTCCAGCGTTGTGGACTTGATGCCCTTTCGATTTACGTTGGAAATGTAGCAAGCCTTTTCGCGCTGCGGGTCAAATCGAACGACGTCTGCATGACCCTTCCATCACCTTCAAGGACTGTCGTAGATGTTTAATGGCTCCTTTTTCTTCTTCTAGCGGAATGTGTGCTTCTGTAAAATCAATTCTATTCCTTCTCATGTCAGCAGCAGTGGTGCACAGGTGTTTTCTTTTCTTTTGGAAGTGGGAGTTTTCGCTCTGCATGACCCCCACATCAACAAAGCTGACCGAGATGGTAATGTGTTTTAAATGGATGGCTTGGTTCACCTTGTCCTTTTCAATTGTTTCATATGTGTAAAGGTAGAAAGATAGCACCTTGCCCTTGCTAGTGCTGTGCGTTAATTCATTGATTGCTTTTTACTATTGTGTTGCATTAGTTAATCCCTGTCATTAATCAGTGGGTTTTTGTTTTTTTGTAGCATTTGGCTTTTTGGCTTTTTAAGCAGTTTTGGTTTATAAGTGTTTAGTTTTCGTTGATTATGGTTCCATAGCTTTCAAGCCAGGAGCTATTAAACTATAGGTGGTAGTGATGGATGATACCCCGAATTTTCAGTACCAAGTAAAACATCCAATCAATTGCTTACCAATAACAATATCGAAGCTCATCTTTATGCATTCACAACATCAGCATTTGGAAACATTGATGAAAGGGAAAATGTGATATTTGTCTTAAGAGCACACAACTATGGTGCGTTCAAGAACCTCTGGGAAAGACTCAGCAAAACATAATGAAACAAAACAATAAAAACATGAAAAAACGATGACCTTTTAACAATATTGTTTTCCAATAAAATGATAGTTCTTATTTCCGAATGGATATGCATTTACGTATTATTCAATGTCAAAATTTTCGCTCCTAAAATTTTAAGTTAGAGGCCATTGTGCTCCTAATAAAAAAAAATGTTTTTTTGGAGCCCTGTATCAGAATGAGAGAAATACAGTGGTGTGAAGTGTTTGTGCCCTTCCTGATTTCTTAATTTGTTGCATTTTTGTCCCACTTGTTATGTTTTAGATAATCAAAAAAAAATGTAAAATTAATTAGTCAATGACAACACAACTGAACACAAACTTTTTACTATTAAGGAAGAAAAAAATCCAAACCTACATGGCCCTGTGTGAAAAAGTGATTTTACCCAAAACTTAATAACTGGTCGGGCCACCCTTATCAGCAACAACTGCAATCAAGCGTCTCTTACAGCGCTGTGGAGGGATTTTGGCCCACTCATCTTTGCAGAATTGTTGTAATTCAGCCACATTAAGGGTTTTCCAGCATGAAGCACCTTTTTAAGGTCATGCCACAGTATCTCCATAGAATCAGGTTAAGACTTTGACTTGACCACTCCAAAATCTCCATTTTGTTTTTCTTCAGCCATTCATAGATGCACTTGCTGGTGTGTGGTGTGATGATCGTTGTCCTGCTGCAGAACCCAAGTTGGTTTCAGCTTGAGGTCAGAAAAACAGCAAAACAGCCCTGGACCACCACACTACCACCACCATAATTTACTGTTGGTATGATGTTCTTTTTTTAATATGCGGCATTACTTTTCATCATCTTCCAAAAAGTTCAACTTTTGTCTATTGGGGATCATCAAGATGTTTTCTGGCAAAATTGAGATGAGCCATAAAGTTTCTTGTTGTAGTGGAGTCATGAATAGTAACATTAACTGAGGCAAGTGAGGCTGGCAGTTTTTTGGATGTCGCGGGTTCTTTTATGACTTTTTGGATAAGTCGACGCTGTGAACTTGGGCTAATTTTAGTTGGTTGAAATCTTGGACACCTTGGAAAGGTTCACCACTGTTGATGTTTTTGCCATTTGTGGATAATGGTTCTCACTGTGGTTTGCTGGAGTCCCAAAGCTTTAGAAATGGCTTTCTAACCCTTTCCACTTGAACCCAGGTGTATAAAACCACAGCATATTTATAAGTTTTAACATGGGGGCAATCAGTTTTTCACACAGGCTCATGTAGGTGTTAATTTTTTTTCTTCCTTATTAATAAAGTTTAATTTAAAAACTGCATTTTGTGTTCAGTTGTGTTGTCATTGACTAATATTTCAATTTGGTTGAGTGTGAAAAACACGCAAACAAATTTGAAATCAGGAAGGGGCAAACGCCTTTTCACACCACTGTACGTTAGGATTTTTGTATTTTTCATAGCGCCGTAATGGTAAATTATATGTCATAACTGTAGGGAGAGGCCTGTAGAAAAGAACTCAATTATTCCTTATTTTAGCTTTAATCACACCTCGACTTAATTTTGACACATCTTACTGCTGAATTGGCTGGGAAGTACTGGGAAGTACTGGGGCTTAATGCATCATTGATGGTCAAGATGGTGCATTCATGAGACTATGAACAAAATACTAACAGTAACAAATAATGTTATAGTTAAAATGTTTAAGTTTTTTGGCAGATCCCTCAATCTTGCCTCATTATATATTTTAGTGTACATATTTAATTGAAAGTCTAATGAAACAGTGAGCATTGTTCCCAGCGTTAATATCATCATTGCTACCTATGAAATGCTGTGCTGCTCTATGTGGAGTATGCCTTGGCTGTTTATTTAAATCGATGTTTTTTTTTCTCTTCTTGATTGCAAAGCCCTCCTCTAAATTTAGTCCCTGAGGCCAGCTGCAGCTCTGGAGGTTTTTTGGAAGTATGAACTCCTCCCACACGAAACCTTTTTATCACATGCACAGGCCGCACCCCAGAGAAGAGCCCTGTAATGGGATGCGGGCAAGGAGATCAGAAGCGTGTAAGCAGAATGTACACCCACGCGGCTGCTGGTTAAATTTGTGGCAAGATTTCCCCTCCATTGAAAAGCAAAGATGTGGCATCTCCTCAAAGCAGTCATCTCTGAATCTGTTACGACATTGGGTGATGGGTTCACTGGTGTTCACTTGTTTTAGACTATACCGTATTTGGCAAAAGCATGTCTCAGCGTTCAAGGATTATAATGTTGTTGTTGCTGTCACTAGACAGCTTGTGGTTTTAACTGAAACACAGTTATGGTACGGTCTGTTTTCAAACACGTCAGATTTGTTTTAAAAATAGGTATTTTTTTTCCACATCCTTTGTTTGAATCTGGCTTAGGGTTTAGTGGACTAGGTATGCTGGGAATTCAGGGAAACCAAAACCTATAAAAAAAGAGGACTTCACAACAACTATATATCATTAATTGCATTTAATGGTCATGTATGAAACAATTGACCCCACTACACTTTACACCCAACTTAAGTAAAACATTACTGCGATTTGAAGCCGGTGTTCCAGGGTGGAGGCTCATCCTGCACAAACTGTCTTTGTTTGTTCCCAACACAGGTCAAGATTAGCATCTAATGTTTGTCATTTTCTCAGTCAATGAATCGGAAGGTTGTTGTTTCAATTAATCAACTCATTGGCTAGGTTTGTACAAAAAAATAATAAATTGTAATTTGATCAATGAAGACGAAAGGTTAACATACCATCTCCTCTGTTGGTCTGGCTGGTGAAGTCTTGCATCCTTCCTGAAATTTTAATCCAAAAGAAAAGGACATGCCCTTGAAATGGGTGTTTCAACAGCACAATGACCCGACACCAACAAAATGAATGTTATGGACTGGGCAGCGCAGTCCCCAAACCTTAATAATCCAATTGGGAACTTGCGGGGTGGCATTAAAAATACTGTTTCTGAAGCAAAACCAAGAAATGTTCATGAATTGTGGAACGTTGTTAAAGAATCTTGGAGTGGGATAGCAGCTGAAATGTGCCACACGTTGGTTGACTCCATGCCACACAGATGTGAATAAAAATAGAAAAAACTGTGCTCATACAACTAAATATTAGTTTAGTGATTCACAGGATTGCCAAATCATAAAAACAAAAAAGTTTGAAAAAAAAGTTTTGAGATAGTAAAGTCAACGGAAGACACTGCTACTTGTTTTAACACACCCCTTTCAACTAATTGCCCGTTAGCACAGCCTTAAGAGCGTGCATATCATGAAAGCTGGGTCTTGTTTGTTTTCTGAGAATCTACTGCACCTACTGGTGACCTGTTTGCCATGTAGCAATAAAAATATACTAATAACAGTACTTCATCTGGTTAGTCACATTGGGATGCTATTATGTTGAACACTACTGTATTATGTGAGTATACTGTATACATAGCTGCACGGTGGCCAAGTGGTTAGCATGTTGGCCACACAGTCAGGAGATCTGGCATAGAAGTGGCATATAAAATGGAAGGATGTGTGTGTGTGTATTATATACTGTGTGTATATATATAGATATATATATTATATAATTGACCTATATAGTTGAGTATTGAGGTGACCAGTGTGATAAACTGTTTGACATTGAAGCACCATTAAGGATCTGACAGCAAGAAGTACTATCTGCTCCGAAGCCTTGTATATCTCTGACACACACATTCACACACACTTCTGCTTTGTCAGAAAGTCATCAGTTATTTTACACCTTGCCTTTTTCTGCTGACTCGGGCTTTCCGCTTCACTCTCTCGCCGTTCGGGTCTCTCTCTCTCTCTCTGGTCTTGAAAGACTTACTGTGCCACACTGGGTAACGTAGATGAAGGTGTCGTGTCAACAGCACACCAATGCGGAGATGACGTCAACACAACGAGGCCTGCACAAAGTGCACGGGAACACACGTGACGCTGCATTTGCTCGCGTCTCCTTTAGTTTCTCAGTTCCTTTGACGCGACTGCTGACTTGTCACAATCAGCAGTCAGCTTTACTGGACGCTTGATGAAGGACACCTGCAAAATCTCATTTAGGTTCTGTGTGTGGACGCTTCACAAATGTTTTCTTCAGACTTTTCACAAAGAATATTGTGATTGATGTTTATCTATTCCTGACCTACTGCACAAGCAAAGGTGAAATTTTGCCCCTACTGTGTTGCCTAGGCTACTGTTTTTCTGACAAATATTATATACTGTAAATTTGACCCCATCAGGTGGACTGGCATGAAATTCTTGTGTGGGGAAACTTGACCAAGGTTGGTTTCCATACATGGCCGCCGTTAGGCCGTGCCCTCTTTGCAGGGGCACGACTAATTAGCCATAAGTCATTGGCTGATTGGGTATTGATTATAAAACTTTCTTGTCATTTTCTTTTAAAGCGTTTTGAACTCAACCTTTAGGGGGCGCTGCAAATGGCATGTCATTAGACATCATTAGACAGTCATTTGTGCTTCATCTCTGAAGACAAGTATTAGAAAATTCTGGAAAATTCTATGTAACAATATGAATCATCTGCACAATATGATTCATTGTTCCAATTCTTACTGTACCCTATTGTAATTGTAATCTCTCTTCTATGCTGCTTGTCCGTGGTATGCTGGAGCCTATCCCAACTGACTTTGAGCGAGAGGTGGGGTACACCCTGGACTAGTCGCCAGCTAATCGAAGGGCAGACAAACAAACATTCACACTCAAAGTTATAACTACGGACAATTTAGTCGCCAATTAACCTAACATGCGTGTTTTTGGAATGTGGGAGGAAACCGGGGTACCCGGAGAAAAACCACGCACGCACGGGGAGAACATGCAAACTCCACACACCTTCCAACGGAGATACGAATCAGCAATCTCCTGACTGTGAGGCAACATGCTAACCACTAGGCCACTGTGTTTCAAGCTTTACCGATGGCTGGTCAGCAGTCAGATACCCCAAGGGTATCCGAAGGCCATGGTGCATCAGGTTTGGTTAAGCAAAGCATCGGTGCTAGTATATGCTGCTTGCGGACTGACTCGCTCTCGCATGTACACGGTGGTTCAAAGTCTTTAAGCAGCTACAATTTGCATAAAACCACGGCCACAAATGTTGCTAAAATTAAAGTTACAGATGTCCCCCATTCCGCAATGTAGCTTGCCGCAATTTTGCGACTTTGTCGCTTAAAGAAGAAGACGTGCAACACCATGCAACTTTGTAATGAATGGAAAATTCTTACACACAGACTCAGAAATCTCGATATTTCAAGAGAAAGTCTACATTATTAATTGAATTTGTATTGCGCAAAGTAGAAACACTTAAAGCTGTTGAGCTCACACAGCAAGATTAGCATGAAACACATTCTCAACTGGTGTTGAGAGTAAAAGACCAGGATGCTGACTCTCCAGTCGAGCAGCAGACCTCCTGTACAGCAGATGGCTTTGGCTTGTTCACAGGCTCCACCACCACCGCAGGAGGTCGAGATGAGACAATGCACATCTCCACAGGACGCAAGTTGTAAAACAGTGTGTACGAGTGTGTTTGCTCTGCGCCTGCACATGAACTATTTTATTATTGTCAAGATGCTTTAAGGTGCACTTTTGACACAACTAAAAGATATAATGATGGAGGCAGCTAATGAGGCTTTCACGGCTTTCCAAGGCAACTAAACTGCAATTTTCTTGAACATTTTTTACAAGACATCTTTGAGCCGCATAAGATATACATAATGATGTTCAGCTTAGACACAGTCGCAACACTAGCATAACTGTTGCTTGGTATAGCCAATTTGCGGAAGGAAAACAAAATGATAAAAATGACCATTCCACGTCTAGTCTTTATTTTAAGCCATGTTGTGAATCCTGTTTTATTTTAAATTCCTTAGGACATCATTAAAAAGTCAATTTTGCATGATTTAATGCTGTCTGTGGATTAGAATTTCTAATCAGATCAATTATTTTTCAAATTAATTAATCATGATTAATCACCATTTAAATAGATACTTGTCCAAGAGAAATGTATGTTTCCAGCAGCTCTGCAAAAATGTGTGAATAAACACTCAATCACAACATAAAACAACCAAGGCAAAGCAGGAGAAAATAAGAAAATAAAAACATAGAATAAGAATAAACTGTAATGTACTTCAGTAATACTTAAATAGATTCAAAATTACAGTCCTGCGTGTGTTTTTATCTCTCCCCCTCTGGCGGGCTGAAAAGCCACATGGCGTGGGGGAGGAATGATTTGCTCAGTCTTTCAGTGCAGCAGGACAGTGATAGTAATCTGCCACTGAAAGTGCTCTTCTGTTGGGAGATGATGCTGGTTGCCCATGTTGGAAAGGAGCCTCCTCGGTGTGCTTTGCTTAGCCACAGATGTCGGGCGGTCCCGCTCAGTTTGTTCTTTTTCTTGAGGCTGCATTTGTCTGAAATATGTCCATTTTTAAGGATTATATTTGAGCTAGTCAGTATTTGAGTTAACAGCTTCAAATGAACTGAAAATGTAAACCACTCTATAAGATGTCTGAAAATGTATTTACCAAATACCAATTTCTTAGCACTTTTACCATGCTATTTTGAGCATTGAGTGTAGGTCTGTCACGATAGTTTATGCTGTATATTGAATAATCGAACCATAAAGAAACAAAGTGCATTGTGCATGCATGTTTGTTTTTCTCTCTCATTACCGCACAGGCTGGATGACAAGAGGATATTACGTTTCACTACATTGTGCTTCTACCTGCCATCAAAGCCATGATGCCTATGCGTTAATTATGCTCAAAAACATAATTAATGAAATAAATGAGTTTTTGCTGTTATTTTTGACAGATCAACATATAATATTATATAAGTCTTGCTAATGTCTGCTTCCACTTGAAAAACCCTAAACCTATTTTGTCAAACAAGCTGCAGTGTGTGTGCGTGCGTGTGTGTATGTGTGTGTTGAGAAGGAATGGAAGGGGCCATGCCCCATGTCATTAAGTTATTAAAGATCATTTGGGTTATTACAAACCCCCTAACTGCCCCTCTGCTAGAGAATATGTAGCAGTGATTATTAGTAGGAGACAGCGCCCGTCGGGTTATTAAGCAGCATGCATTTTTTCATTATCCCTCAATCATTGTGTCTAATTAGCAGCAATAAAACCCAATTGAGGCTCAAAGGTCAGCCGCAAGGTGGAGCACATTGTGAGGCACGTCGTAAAATGCTTCATGTTTTCTCTGAAGCGGCGGCCCCAAATGATTCCCCACCCCCCACTCTCCTGGGTGGGGGGTGAATTCTGGATGAGCTGCATTCATTCATAATGATGATGCTTGTAAGGAAAATGACAATGTTGCGTTGCTTTTCCTAAATACAGGAGCAAATTTAGACAGAAAGTAATTATGGTGCACTATTCTGGAGACAATGGGGGGCGGTTCTGCTGAGAGCATGGCAGCACATGTCAGCAGGGTACAAATTGAAATGTTGTGTGGCATTAAAAAGTCTACTCCTTGCCAAAAATCTGTTAGTGAAAACATATGGCTCATTAGCATCACATATCTTTGGTACTAGTCCAACAACAGTAACATATTGTAGATGAAAAGTGGGATTCTAATCCCCACCCAAAACTGTGCAATGCTCATCCAGAATTTTTCTGCAAGTAGAGGAAACGCTTAACCCAACGGTCCCCCAGGAAGACTCAATTTTTTTGCAAGAGAACAACTTCTTTAGCTACTTGAATATTTCTGCTTATTGGCCCAAATTATGATCCCAAAGTCCAAATTTCTTGTACTGTACCAGCAAGGAGGTAGTGAATGTGGCGGGGTAGGTCGCGCTTCAGAATAGGTTGTTTGGAATATTGGTAAAGCGATCTAAATTAAGAAGCTAGGCTTAATTAAAGATTGATTTCCGTTTAGATTGCACAAGTAAGCAAGAGAATGGGTTTGAGGTGGAGATTCAGGGTTCGAATCTCCGTTGGGCATCTCTGTGTGGAGTTTGCATGTTCTCCCCGTGCGTGGGTTTTTTCCGGGTACTCCGGTTTCCTCCCACATTCCAAAAACATGCATGTTAGGTTAATTGGCAACTCTAAATTGTCCATCGGTATGAATGTGAGTGGGAATGGTTGTTGGTTTATATGTGCCCTGTGATTGACTGGCGACCAGTCCAGTGTGTAGGCTCCAGCATCCCCGCGGCCGTAATGAGGATAAGTGGTATAGAAAATGAATGAATTAAATCTATTGTGTAGTAGTGTAGTCCATCTTCCTCATATTTTTGGATTTATTTTCTTTGCTTTGAATTGTAAATTCTTACTTTTTTATGGTAAATTAAATAGAAAGTGGTTTGATGGCGCTATCTACACGGGATAACGAGTGCTGCAACAAGGAAACCAGCAGAGGGTGCTATCTCACAAGATTCACTCAACATTTTCCAGCAGGAAGGTGCTTTGACAAGACGTGATGTTGTATAAGGCTTGTAATTGTAAATGTGTAAACAAAAAAAAGAGTTTAATTACCTAGTGAGGTTTATTGTAGGGTTTAGAGTAGTAGGGTGGTGACCAGTAGTGACAGTAGTGGAAACAGTGTCAGCGCTGTGAGTGCCTTAAGGTGGTCAAGCTCTATACAAGTTAGAAATCATTTATTTTCTTACTGGCTCGTCAGCTCTTGATTAAATCCAGTTTGTCCCCTAACAGCCATTTTGCACGGCAGAGGTTTTCAAAGTGTGACACGGTGACCCTCCTCATGGATAACATAAGGCGGCAAGGGCCTCTCATGCTGGCCGAAAAACGGAATTTCTACCTCTCGTATCACATTTTGCCTTTGAGCATAACTGAAGCTTGATTTGAAGGTTTTTCTTGTTTTATTCGTTATTGTTCTCAAGTTGCTGTGCCTTCCCTGAAGGCTTTTCACACTTTGAAAAGTTATAGTTCACAAAACAAGCAGTACTTGAATGGGATTGGTTGTATTACTTCCCAAAATAGGGGATATTCAACAGGCTGAGCACGCAGTTCTTCCTTGGCAGAATTCCTTCTATTCAAGCGTAGCAGGCAAAAGATGTCACGCGCTAGCCACGCCCTCCTGAATGGCCTACTAGACAGACATTTAGCAGAAACAGAAAATGACTCCAAAAACAGCTGCTTGCAGGATTATGACACACGTCTTTATGTGCATTGATGTCCCGGTTAAATCACTGCTCTGTTTGAAATGTAAAATCCTCAAGAAGCCTTTTGGGATCAAGTTGGAAAGTCTTCAACCACAGTCTAATCTGCATCATGGATGTATTACTGTGTATAATTATTCCTGTTCATCAGCAACAATCTGTGTATATTTAGATTCAGCTTAATGCGTTTCTAATGCGCTTCTGAGTGGCACCTTGCCTTTTAGCGCAGCCAGCCCCCACATCTGTCCTGCGTTGCTCGATATCTCTTCCCGTTCTTAAAGGAATCTCTGGGCTTAGATCTCATGAATTACTCACTATCTCTCTGCAACTGAGAGCGTTTTTATCCAGTGTTAGATGTTTTATGCATAAGACCTCGGAGGACCAGGGAGGACTAAAATCATTTTCCTTTGAGCTAAATCAAGTGGCGGTGTGTTGCTGCACTTCTCGCACCCCCCGCCCCCTTCTACCTTTTTGCCTCATCTGCAACAGCCGGACTTGTCAGCTTGCAGTCAAGCCACAGGGATGAGCTGTTCCTTGAGTTCCTTGGTTCTTCATGGCAGAGGGGTGTTAGCGCTTGCTGATGGAGCACCGAGACATGGAATGTGTATTTATGACTCCAAACGGTTCAGTGGGTTCAACTTCGGTCCACCCGGCTGTATCCATCTCAGCTCTCATGACTTGCCCCCCGCAGGGTCTGCATCACGTCGTCTTGTGCTTTCGCCGTCCGCATGCCAGCCAGCTTGTCTCATGTGACCGGGTCTCTTCCACGCTTGATCACCTTCTGACTGAACCGACTCGCTTGACCGCCTTTCACCGCTACTCTGTTACTACAGAGACCCATTTGGCCATTCACAACAGAAGAACAAAGCCAACACATAGCTAGATAATTCATCTCCAGGAGAAATTCATGTTTCACACACCAACCACTCTTCTCCTAGTTCTATTCAGTACACGTGCCGTAGCATTTTGGACCGGCTGGAGTGGCTTTACAGACTCTCTAGAAGGGTTCCCAATTACACAAAATGGACTTTTGCACCTAGAGTTTGTTTCCGAGAACCAAACATGAAAAAAATCCCTTGAGTTGCGCATCCGGTCTCAAGCGTCGATGAGAACTGGGAGTAATTCACTTGTTTCTATTTTGATTCCTAGTTTTGATCAGTTCGCTGAAGGGAAGAAATAGCAATAAACACCAACGAAGAATAATCCTGCGAGCACCTCCTTGTTTGACTTAGCTTCATAAATAAAGAGATGTTCGCTGATGTCGTGGAAGTTGGTTGTAAATAATGGATGGGAGCTACAGCTAAGCAAGTTTTTTTATTTGCACAGTTCGTCTCTGTTTGCAGCAGTTGGACTAACACGGCACCTTTTTGGCCCATTTAACACACTTCCGGCCTACAAAATAAGAGCACGTTGGGCTACATCCTGTTTACTTGTACCCAAGTAAGGGTGTCAAGAAAAATAGGTTACGCCAACAGTGAGGCATCAAACAAAGTATATTACTTTTCTGTGGAATCAGAGTCCGAAAATTAAAAGAAATTACAAGTAGAAATAAAAGGAGAACCAATAATAAAAGTATACAAATATTCTTTTTTCATTTTGTCCATACCTTTTCTGTATTGTCTTTGTTTTTTTGTTGTTGATTTTCCTTTTTGTCTTTGTCTTGACCATTTGCTTTTTCTCGTTGCATTTTCTCAAGCTGGCAACAAAAAGCAAAGGCAAATGAAGGCCTCGCCCTTCCTTCATTCTGCCAGGGTGGCTAGTCCTGTTAGCCGCTTCCCGCAGCAGCTTTAATAGGGGCTCTATCGTGTATGTAAGTATGTGCATGGCGGCATGGTGACATTTTCTGCAATCACCCGCGCTAAGAGCTGCATTCAAACATCGCTACTACATAGCAAGCAGGAATCATGTGATCAGGTTTGGACTAGTCACCCTGGCAGGTTGAAGGAAGGGCGGGGCCTTTATTTGACTTTTGTTTTTTCTCGCCAGCTTGAGCCATCCAGTAAATGCAATGAGAAAAAGCAAATTCTAAAGACACAGACAAAACAGGAAATTCAACAACAACATGGAAAAACCAAAGACAATATAGAAAAAGTAATCACAAAATGGAAAAAGAATATATCGTTTATTATTGCTTTTCTTTATATTTCCACTTGTATTTCCATTTAATTTCGCCACTCCTGTGATTCCATACATTTCAAAAGTCAACATCTTTTGTGAACGTGTAGTCCTGTAAAAAGAAACTTCAGAACTGTCAGGGTGGGTGGGAGAGTGCATTTAATGATACTGCAGACTTGCCAACATTCATTCATTTTCTATGCCGCTTGTCCTCATTAGGGTCGCGGGACTTGCCAACATGTACACATTTATTGTACTCAACATGCAATTTGACTCTTAGATATACTTATAGCTTTGTCTTGCATTTTCCTGCTTTCACTTTTGAGTTCAGTCTGCACAGTACATATTCATGAATGTATCAGAATATCAGTTTCTCAGTAGTATTTCAAATTGGGGGGGGCATGATAGAAAATAGCTGAGAACCACTGCCCTAGCCTGAGTGCACGCCCACCAGAAAAAAACAGGCTTTGCTACACATCTAAAAAGTTACAGATGTGGGCGCTCAAAGTTGGATGGTTTTTCGTGAAAATGGGACTGTGACACGTGCTAACATTACACATTAAATGGGCTCACCTATCTATGCTAGAGCTGCATTGTGTCCTCCTCTCCCACACCTTCAAGGAAAACTGCACTTTTTTTGCCCGTCATCCACAATCTTTACGTGAAACATAACCGTGTATTTCTTTTCTTTTTTAGTTTTACTACATGGGATGTACCTATTTCAACTATAAAGTGCTGTAAAAAAATCTCTAACAATGTTTTAAACATTCATTCATTTCTATGCCGCTTATCCTCATTAAGGCCGCGGGTGTTATTGTTTATTGTGTTATATGCATGCTGTGATCATGCTGACTGCAGACCAGCATCCTGAGTCTTTGTAGCAATATTGAGAGGCAGTGGTAACAACTTTTCCGCCTGTTCCGTTGTGAGTCAGGCAGAAGCCACACACTAAACTGCAGCTTACAACCAAAATACCCGTCTCTGCAGTATTTTGCATGCCCATTTTTATAGGATAGACTTTAACTTTCATTAGGGACCTGACTCACAGAGGTTTGTTACAAAAGCCAAACAATATTGTTGGTTATACTGTGTAATAAAAAAGTAAATTCAGCAATGCTTAGGTTGGATTATTTTTAATGCTTTGAAGAGCTATTTAATAACCATAATGAGTTCCACAAATTTGCAAGTTTGCAACAAAAAAACAGGATTGGATGGGATGCCACACACTTTAAATTCACTATTGTGGGCCTTCTGAAACTCTTTTAAAATAGTTGAAAAATACTGGGGCTGCACGGTGGCTGAGTGGTTAGCACATTGGCCACACAGTCAGGAGATCTGGAAGACCTGGGTTCAAATCTCCGTTGGGCATCTCTGTGTGGAGTTTGCATGTTCTCCCCGTGCGTGCGTTGGTTTTCTCCGGGTACTCCGGTTTCCTCCCACATTCCAAAAACATGCATGTTAGGTTAATTGGCAATTCTAAAATTGTCCGTAGGTATGAATGTGAGTGTGACTGGTTGTTTGTCTATATGTGCCCTGCGATTGACTGGCGACCAGTCCAGGGTGTACCCCGCCTCTCGCCCAAAGCCAGCTGGGATAGGCTCCAGCATCCCTGTGACCCTAATGAGGATAAGCGGTACAGAAAATGAATGAATGAATGAAAAATACTGTCTTGGGGGACCTTTAATACCTCCTGGACAAAGTGTCAAGCAAAACTGACCTCCTATCATCATTCTAAAGACAGAATAATTCAGCCAATAAAGTGGCCAGTAAGCCAAGGCTCGTGTATGCGACGACTAATCGGACGTTTTCAACACATCTCCGGTCCTCTTGCCACGTGTTGACCGCAGGTTATGACTCAACGACTCAGGGCAAGCTGTGACTTTGGAATCCTGGGAAATGGGGCATTCGGTGATGTCAGTAGCAAGACTAGACGGAGGTATTAAAAATCGTTAAATATAAGAAAAACAGATGTGAAGTGCTTACTCACTTTGAGTAAAAACACCTGCTAAAAAAAAACATGATGCCTTTCACAGGTTAGCCCTGCAGTCTTGCAAATGGAATTTTTATTTCATTTTTATCACACTGCTGAGCCTCCACTCAAGACCTCCGGTGACTTCATTTACTAAAAACCTAAAAAACTCTCCTTTGGAAAGGGGCTGATGTTGTAGCTGTAGTATTGTCGTCATGAAGCCTTTAGCGAACGGAGCTACAAAATATTGCATTTGGTGTTTTATGTCATTCATTATCAACATCATCATCATAATGAGTGCATTCATTTCGTTTGTGTTAATGTCTATCAAGACCATTAAATTATGCAATCCCTTGTGAAATCACCGCCAAACACACCTCAGAATGATGTGTGACTAAACGCATTGGTTAAATGATAAATCCAAAACAGTCTACATAGATGATTGTTTGAACGCAGCTCAGGTGCAGGTGCTTGCAGTTCATACAGAATTAGCAGTGTGTAAAGGAGCAGTGCATCAATAATGGAATTTCCCTCATGTTAAATGAATGAATGCCTGAGGTGGCGTGAGGCTGGTGCTGTCTAAGTAAGTGAAACTTATCTCCCTGCTCGCTGACTCTACTTGATCTCCATCACCTCTTTTTAAACCACTTCACTTGGCGGTCTGATGTGTTCAATGACCTGAAAGGTTTTCACACTTGAGTCCAGAATCACAACATGTACTGTTTTATTATACCGTTTGACTTCAAAAGATGAATGCCCCCGAAGCAGCAATTTTCACAAAAACAAAGTCGGAAAAAGTGTCACTCAAGACCTAACTTATGTTGAAAATGTTGTAATTTTAGTCATCAAAACATGTTGTCTTAATTTAATCAAATTCAACTTTATCGTCAAATTATTTTGCATTGACGTTCTTGGCAAAATAAGTACCGTAACTTCTTGTCTAAGTACCGGGTGTTTATTACACAGAAAGTACACAGAAAGATTTTTTTCAACTTGTGATTAAATAAATGCCTTTTTCACCGTGCCGAACAGTGCATGTAATATGGCTAGTTAAACGGTAGCCTACCGGAAAAGTAATTCGCCACAAAAGTTGTCTTTTTCAGCATCACAAATGAACAGTCGTATAATTTCTTCGTCACACACTTTGTCAGTCTCTCCGTCTCTCTTTTGTTTTCGCTCTTGGAGTGACGTCTTCTCGTGGCAAATTCGCCATTTCGCTTGAGGTATCCTCTTCATCACGCAGTAGTCCAACTTTTCGCAACGGGTGGTGATAGTGGACATTTGCCGCCCAAGCAGTCCAAGCAGAAGCTCCAGCAAGTCTAAACTTGATCAGATTTATTCTAGATGTGTCGGAGATTGCTGCATTGCACTTCAAAATGTGATGCGGTATTACATTTCACTTCACTCGTCCACATCACTACTTCCTGAAGCTGCACGTTAAGCATCACGGGAAATGTAGTTGCGTGAAAAAAAGGTAGTGGCTCATACACTGGAAATTACCATAATTTGACTTGTACTCTATATACCTTGTAATCATATATATTTTCTTAATTTTATAATATAGAGGAAATTGCAGACCCTTGGTTGATGTATCACATTGCCTGCAGATGGAAATAGAGCAGCAATTCATTACTTAAAACCACAAAATGGATTTATGTTGGTATTATGCCCCCATAAAGACTTTATTTATAGAGGATGCTGCAGTATTTGGAAGCAGGCAATAATAGGAGTAAGGCTGTTATTTCCAAACTTTGACAACTCATTATACCCAATAACTAATTGTTTTTAACTTTAATAATGATTTGGAGTGCATGAGAGGGAAAATATTACTTGGTCATGTATAAATAACACAGCAGCAACAGATTCCAATTCCCGGTTAATTAATAGCACTGATGAGTTCATTGTAAACAATACTGCAGTTGTAACATGCAAAAGTTTCAACAGCTGAGTAACGCAAGCACCATTTTAAAGTGCACGCAGAGGAACTACTAGATGCTGACCACATGTGCATTTAATAATACGTTTAAAATAACTACATCAGGCTATCAGGATATATCTAAAGCTGCATGTACTGTAAAAGTAGTTCCAAGTGATGTCTGATTATGTCTCACCTACGGCTGTGTGCTTCAGGTGATAAGTGCTGAAGCCCAAATTCCTTGAGTATTATCGCAGTGTTTGTAATCATCATTAAGGGGACTGCAAACGCAACCCAGGAACAGACATACGCAGCCAACCTTCACTACAGACTTGATTGTTTTTTTTACACACACACAAACACTTATGTGCTCAAATCGCTTCCTCCGGGTCCTTAGGTTGTTTTGTCAAATGAAGTTGTGCCAACATCCCTAGTCACCCGTATATTTAATTCTAGGCACCACTTGTGCATTTACTGGTGGTCCGAATGAACTCGGGCAAACACACATCCTTGAAGAAATGGTGTTCTGTCACTTTTAAGTGTGTCAGTTGATGTGCGTGTGGCTCAGATTAATCTTCCTCCAGTGGCCCATAATCCTTCGCTGATAGATGACGGCAGATGTTGTGTGTGATTGCCGGCAAAGTGCATGTAGTGGCCCCTTTTTTTTGGAAGGTTTCCTCATGTCAGCAACTACAAAATACGTCGACCTCAGGGAATGTAATGTTTGGAGCTAAATGTTAGTAATTTTGTGTTGCATGTGTATTTGTTGGAATATTTGCAGTGATATCATAGTGTAATTAGAAAAATAGTAAAGTAGTTATAGCAGAGTTAAATAATACAGTTGAGATTCGGAGATGTGAACCCACGTCTTCTAAATCTCCTGATTGTGTGGCCAACATGCTAACCACTCGATAAGAAAGACCATGTTTGGACATAAAGATGTCCACAAGTGCACTTGGCACTAGGACATCCTGGGGTGCAGGTGTATGATCGACTTGGTAGTCGTGTCTACAGACTTGCGTCCGCGTGTTCTGTATGTGCGGGCAAAAAGAGGGGCTGAGCTGTCAACTGATACGAGGAGGATGTGCTGGAAATGTCTGGTAGAGTTTCTCGTTTGTCGAGGTTTCAACTCTCATCTCCGACAGAGCGTCTCCCGCATCCCGGGGGGGGAGGGGGATAGATATTGAGTTCGGATTTTGTCCTTAGTTTGCTGAGGCAACCAGCCGGAATTGCGGTCGCAAGGCGGTCGGTGCCGGTCGTGCAAGACTCAAACCCAATGGCTGGACAACAGAGGTCAGGGCTGCTGTCAAACGGAGTCCTATCGATTATGGATGGCTTGTGGGACTCCTGAATCAGCTGACAGGTACTGGCAGGCCAAGGCATGCGGCTTCGATGGTAGTTGAAGCAAAACCTCAGGTCTGGGAGGAGTTTAGTGAGGCCAGGGAGCACGACTTATGGTCGGCCTCAAAG
Source organism: Oostethus manadensis (assembly GCA_024372805.1). Taxonomy (NCBI): domain Eukaryota; kingdom Metazoa; phylum Chordata; class Actinopteri; order Syngnathiformes; family Syngnathidae; genus Oostethus; species Oostethus manadensis. The sequence continues at coordinate 1,620,290 of QODF01000008.1, forward strand.
CGGTTGTGGCAAACCGACGCCTATATATATATA
>QODF01000008.1:1620914-1652112 GCA_024372805.1 Oostethus manadensis
ATATATATATATATATATATATATATATATACATATATACACATATATATACATACATACATATATATGTAGGCCAGCTGTGAGACATAATCCCTCCAGCTTGTCCTAGATCTTCCCCGGGGCTTTGAGCGTGGGAACGTAGATTGATCTGTAAATAGGGACCTTTGCCTTTATCGAGCGTCTTAGTCTATCGACCTCACTCTCCAACCGTCCCTCACTCGTGAACAAGACCACCCAAGATACTTGAACTCCTCCACCTGAGGCAAGACCTCCCTCACAACCCGGAGGGTACAGTCCACCCGTTTCCGACTGAGAACCATAGCCTCGTGTATATATATATACATATATACAACATATATGTTATGATATATATAGACAGAGTGGAGTGCTTAAAGCACTATAATTTCATTACAGGTAAACAAAACGAACATCAATACCAAAACAACAGCGATAATTACCAATTTTACATATTTGTGCTAATATCGGGCAAATGATAAAGGCGGGCTCACACTACTACTACTATCTTCTATATACCATGATTTAATATTGTTCTAAAAAGCAATAAAGCTATTGCCCTAATAGAAAGTTCATACATGCATACACACATAGTAAGTGATAAACATTTGTAAGATGTCCATTACGTTGTGGTCATCTACAATCATTACTTACCTTCATTGGCCCGTGTTCCTCATGATTTATGACATTTTCATTGCTGGTTGATTGGCTGATGCGCCATTGGCTGGTGCTTATGATGAGATGCCACTGCTTTGTCCTTTCCCCTTAAAACTAAGACAGACAAGTAGTTAAGGTTTTATTGTCACGTCTGTGACCTCCGTGGTTGCTATGCTGCTATAGAAAGCTGTGATTAAGTTTTATTATAGGGCACTAAGCTTGTGATCGGAGCTGGAAACTTCCCAGCTTCTGATTAAAAGGGCCAATAAATGCAGAATGGAAATGTTGTCGAGCAATTTCAGCAGTGTGTTGTCGGTGAAAGGCAAGGGGATGGAGCGGCACGTGACGATCCAAGCTGAGGTCTCTGCATTGACGGTAGCGCATCCCCGTTCTGTTAGCTCCAGGGTGTGCAGTGGGCAGCTGGTGTTTGGGCTGCCAAAAACACCATCAGCATCATGCCAGAGCGGGGAGGACAAGGAGGGAGGATGAAGAGCAGTGGGGAAGGGTTTACTCATCAACTGCTTCTGTACAAAGTAGAACAAGTCCATGGGAAAAGAAATACAGTCCGCACCAAAGTTTCTGTATTATTTAGTACACAACGCGACAAAATACTCTATTTACTTGCATTGGAGACATAAGAAATGGCTGTCATTTAATGTTTTTCATTTAAATGAGTCCAAAACTGAATGTACTGTATTTGATCTTGATTCGCTTGCCCCCTGCTGTAAATCTGTGTTTAATCATTTGGATGTTAATTTTGATAGCCAGCTGAATTTTGACAAACAGATTGGAAAAAAGCAAAAATATGTTGTTGTTTTTTAATCTTCCTTGTTTCATTTCTACTCGTCACAAAAGCACAAATATTGCAATTTAACTCTAGCTAAGGTCATTTTTCTCACTTTTCCTTGACGCTTCACAACTTCCACCTAAATTTATGACACATTCAGAGATTACTACTATTGTACTATTTATAAAGCATGAGTCCTACTGCATTTGAATAATATAATATAAGATAAACTATGGAACTTAAGTCAAATCATTTTGCATGTCATGTTATGTGACATTTCCTTGTAGGAGATTATTGTACCATTGCAAAGCAAGATGAATACAAAGGCTATGTCAATTCCGTTTTCTTTGCTCATATGTCGCCTTTATCTGATTTTTTTCCACGTCAACGTGAACAGCACGTTTCACTTTGTTTTCAAATGCAACTTAGGTCTTGTTCATATGTGGGTATAAATCGGATAAGTATGCAATGTGACTGCAGTATGAACGCTCAGGTCACATTTATCCGACATATACGTCATGGGAAGGCGTAGTCTATCATGCAAGACATAGGCAAAAGTTTTTCTGGGTCAAAAATGATTTTAATAAAGTGTTAGTGAAGCAGCTCTCTGTAATGTCTCACCACTCCACCCACACACACCTTAGAACAGACATGGCAACAAGTTGTTTACAAACTTCCATACCAAAATTCTTGCCATCTCTCTTCCTCCTTGAAATTGCCACAAACGCGCTAAGGAGAGCATGGTAGTAATGTGCGGATTGATACTGAAATGTTGATATTTTCCAATACCACCTCTTTATGCACTAAAGTTTATTCTGAAATCAAAACATACATCAGATATATGATTTTGTACTTTTTTTTAATGTTGGCTATATTGTACATCACCCCACTACCTCAATATACTACACGGTTTAAAATCAATCAATTAATGACTATGATGTCTCGTATTCTTTATGCTAGGATTTGAAATACTGTACACTACGTTGTCAAATTTACCACACACATTAGATGAATTTGCACAAAGCACTGATTTGGTATTGCTGATAGCAACCCTAATTTATCCAGTATCGAATTGGAATGAAAACAGTGGTGTTGGACATCACTGGATCACACAGCGCAGCAGTCTTTCCTTTGGTGAACACATGGAAATGCGAGTGATGTCGTGCTTCTTTGCATGCATGCCACTTTCCAGACGTTTTGCGTTCACATTACAAGTTGCATTTGTTAATGTGAATAACCACATAAAAAAATCGGATTTTAAACAAAAAATCCAAATAGGGAATGTTAACCTGCAGTAACAGTGCAAAACTGTGGCATGGTGGAATGTGTTGTTAATCACCTTCAACTTGATTTACTTTGACGTGCATCATCGTTAACGGCCGGCTCACACGTGCTAACAGGTGAGTGTCAACCGTAGCTCTGTGACCCATCAGCACCACATTGCGTAATCACGCACACACACACGCATACACAAGCAGATGGTTGTTACACAGTTCGTTCTCCAGTCCTCAATGGTAATTTAGCCTTTTAGTGTGGACGCGACAGGCACTGCCCCTCGCTTTGCTCCCCGTGGCGTTTAAAGGTCACGGCTGTGTGTCCGGACCCGTGACAGCAGTTGCGGTTCACGCAGAGTTACCTTACCTCATTGCGTCCTTCCAGTTTGAATTATGGCAGCACAAATAGGACGCCATGACATTCACAGGCAACATCATCCCTCTTGCCAGTAGCCAGTGGGTACTGGCTTGAAGACAGAGATGGATTTGCATATTTGCAGTCAACAGATTTGTAAATTGACAGTTGAGCGCACAAGCAGGTGCATGGAATGAACAAATATGGATTCCATCAGCGACACAGCAGATGTGCACTTGAATTTTAAATCATGTCCTGCTTCCTTTAATTGCTTTTTTTGACGCCAGCCAGCATATCCAATTAGCTCATAAAGTTAAACACGAGGTTCACATTATGTATGACAAGGAGAACATTGTTGAGCTTTGAGATAGAAACCCTTCGAAATGTTGCTCGGCTAACGGAATTTAATAGAGTGGTAAACATCATCCTGATATTTAATTCAACGTCGTAATGAAGGGTGGGTTTCCCTGAAGGCTGCATGTTCTCGCCTTTTCTCTTACCCTCCCACAAACCAAAGGAAAAAGATTTAGATTTTTAACATGACGCCATGAGTTTAACCAACAGACATCTGCCTGAATGGAAATCTATCCAGAAATTATTCAGGTGTCAATGGAAGCAACATATGCTCATACATGAACATGGGGCACGCAAAAAAATCGAATTTTCACTCTCATTAGTGGATTATTTTCTTTCCTTCTGCGTCATTCGTCAGTGTTTTTCCACCAACAGTAACAGGATAGGGATGGAGGCTTCTGCTGTGTATCACATCCAGCCAAATGAACTGCGTGGCTTTGCACTCTGATGCCACTCGCATGTATACATGTTTTCCCAAGACTTTTAGTACATTAAGCAACACGGGAAGAACAACATTGACAAAGCACTTTGTATCATGTGTGTAATCAAACTGGAGTTTAAACTACGGCCCAAAACTTCAGCGAGGCCTCACATCCGGAGTGCAGTTTTGACAGTTATTGAAGCATTTCTGAAAGTACTGGACATACAGTCAGTTGTGAGTCGGAACAATAACCCACCATGTGTATAAAAATGTGATGCTCAATGGCAAATGCCAACCTTCATGCCAACCTATGCTCGGCCCGCTTTTACTGATGAAACAATGGAACAAGTTTGACAAGTTTGGCACGGTCATCACACCGGAGGTTTGGTCCAAAGCTGATGTTCTTACGGCACTGACTTATTAGAGGCAAACATTGGCTATGATACTGGGTAAAGTTCGGGCTGGTATTGCCGGTACCAATTTGATTCTGTGCAAATTCGTCTAATGTGTCTGGTAAATTTTAAAACATAGTGTACAGTACTTCACATCATAGCATAAAGAATATAAGACGTCATAGTCATGTATTGATGAATATTAAAGTTAGTGGGTGATTTCAAATATAGCAAAGCTAATATGCAACATCAGATAAAACAAAATAGAAAATTAGCTGTCTGAAGTATCAAAAGTATCACTATTTGGATTTCACAATCGACTTCAGCGTATAAAGAGCTGGTATATCGGCGATATCGACATTTCAGTATTATCGGTCTGCACATTACTAGCATCCTAAAGCATTTGTGGCAATTTCAAGGACTTTGTGCAATGGGAGTTAATATTTTCTCAACCGAATGGTTCCGTGTACAAAATGAAAAAGAAAGAGGGCAAGAATTTTGGTATGGAAGTTTGAAGATGACTCGTTGCCACCTTATAAAAATCATTTTCGGACCAGAAGAACTTTTGCCTACATGGGTGAGTACTTTTATCCAAGTCTGACGATAAACTACACATTTTTACAATTGCCTACATCTGTGAGAAGTTTTAAGAAGCACGGCAATACACGCCTTGTGATCCGAGCGTTGATATTGCACTCGTATCTCATACATACCTGATTTATACCCACATACAAATGAGAGCTGAGTGGCATTTGAAAAAAAATCGGAATTGTGCTGTTCACACTGACATGAAAAAATCAGATACAGGTCGCCTATGAGCAAAGAAATCGGAATTGACCTGCAGTGTGTCACCATTTTCCTTCCGCAAACAATGACAAGAACATCCAAAAGTTCATTATTTTGCTCCGCCCATCTGTGTGGTTCAAATTTGGTAGCAATTAGACAAATTGTCTGGGATTAGTTTGCTTTGACCCAGAAACACGCGCCCTAGTGCAAAATGGTACACTTCTTCTTTGTTTTACAGCAAGGGGTCTTGGGACTTGTGTCTCTACTCGTGGTAGACATGTCTACTTAATTTCATCATGCTAAGTGAAACCGGCCTCAGGGGTCGAATTAAAAATAAAAAAAAAATTGGAGGGCACAGAGACTTAAGCAAACTGCAACATGGATTTTATGCCGTTGTCATAGGTTTCTGTGCTAGAAAAATTAAAAGTGCAAACTGTCATTTTATTTTTTCTTCTGTGTTTTTCAGTTATGCGCAGGAACCCCTTTGTGGTGGAAGGCTGCTGCAGGAAAGGGTCCCGCAATGCCCTTCAAGACCTCTACAACCCTTCCCAGGTAGGATGCTCGTTTATAGGCGTGTGCCGATACGACTTTTTCACTACCCATCCGATTTTTACATTGCAGCCTTGACTAGCACAGATCATACATACTTTAGCAGCATGGAATCTTGGAAAAAGCCTGATCAAGTCTTATTGCTCAAACGGGAAATCAGCAACGGTCGGTATGAGGAAAAACTGACCCATTTAATTCTTGCCGCATGGGTTACAGTTTCATCAACAATAGTCATAATGTAGCGAGTGAGGCTTGACATGCTTGACGAGGCGATTAAAGCCGACATTACTCACCATCGACAAGGGCTTGCTCTTTTCTCTTGCAGCCAATGACTTTTTGCTGTCCCGTGGGAGATTCTCACCCTTTGTAAACACTCTGAATGTTTCAGGAAGCCGTGGTGCTGTGAAAATCCTTCTTCAAATGCACCATGAAGTTAGTCGATTTCAGCCATCCCGGTTGTGGAAGGGAAGGGAAACTTGTGTATTACAAGTTTTTTCAGACTTTAAACACAGCCACACAGCTGACATCACCGTTTGCTAAACGCACTAGCCCGCGTGAATAGAAGGGCTGCTGATGGATAGATTGCTGGGGCAGAGTCTGGAACGGACCGATATAATATTTTTTTCTTCTGGCTGATATCAGACCGATATCAATTTCAGATCAGGACATTCCTACTTGTTTACTAACACTTCTGCTCTCACCTGGTGTATCTTTCCACCTGTCTCTCCTGACCTTTATCGGCTCTCATTTGTTCTTACCTTGCTCAACCATCTGTCAGTCCCAACAAAGGCACCAGGCAGGTTTAAGGTTTTACTGGGACAAGAAAAAACACTTTGGCTCTATTAATAGCAGTAATGATGGGTTAAAGACAGTGGTCGAGGTCTACCATCAAAAGGGAAATTGTGGGTGTTATTATTGCTCTCTAAAAGAATGCAGTATTATAGTGTCGTTAAAGTAAAAAAAAAGTAGAACACTAGCCAGTAAAGGGTTTTAGAACACTCCTAAGCAATATGGCTGCCGCAGCATTCTGCAGCGCCATGGAGTACATTCTGCTTCGTCCTACAGCAAGATAATGACAACATAAATCCAAGCTCTGCCAGAACTAATTAATGTCCCGTCCTCATTGCAGTTTAGGATATAATTTCTTTAATTAAAAGATCTCCGAACATAACGTATTACATTCTGTTGCCACTTTCTTGTATCCTTTCCACCTTGAAGACACCAAGTCATTCTATGACTAAGGTGTGAATAATGTTTGGCTTGACTGAGCCAATCTGCTACACCAACTTGTGAACCTACTGCCACCTACAGGATGGGAGTTGGTCCAGTGGTCCCTGCAAGTCGTCGGGTAGTTTAGTGGAGTAGCTAATGGGCACACAGCCCAAGGTGATGCTATCATTGTAATGAATTGGATAGTTTCTTCTCCTCTACTGTATCTGCTTCATTATCAAACATACATCAGTCTGATGCTTTTCCCCTGCAACCAACTCTCCCTTTTCTTATCTCTTCCTACTTCCAGACCTCAATCATTTCCGTGTTCTTTTTTTTCTACACTGCCCATTTGTCACCACGCACCCCGTGTCTTTGTTTAGTGCGTGTGTGTTTGTGTGTTTTAAATAAGACGAGATTAGACGAGGGCACAAAGGCACGCCTAATCTTCAACGCAGGATTTTTCCACAACCTCTCTCATGTGAAGTCCCATTCATACAGTCGTGTGTGCACAGGGGGAGGTTGGCTGCAGCCAGAGTAAACTTTAGCAGGGTGCTTGAGGTCAAAAGTGTTTCGGTGTGTGTGTGGGTGTGTGCGCTCATATGTCTTTGTGAGAACCACTTTTGACTTGTAAGGTGCCAGAGTGAGGATCCTATCAAGTGGTTAACTTTAGGTTGCTGAGTGTAATTCAGGGCTGTGAAAAAGATTTGAATTAGAGGAGGAATATAAAAAAAAAACCAAAAAAATTAGCGTGGAGTGTACTTCACATCCTGACACCTAAGGCCTTTTTCGGGCTGAAGGCATCCTTTTAGCAGCAGTAAAAATGTATGTCCTCACATGACGACATTAGGTCTGTATTATATTAATATATGTTGCCATTTTAATAATAAAACAGATTTATTGATGCGATATGAAATCAAGAAATGCATGCAACCAAGTAAATTAATGGGCGATGTAATGCAGTATGCCTTTTCCACCAAAAATCTACTTAATGATTACAAAGATGTGTACTGACAGAAAAGAGAGAGAATACCCTCCAAAATAACACGATTGTCCCCCCGTGAGGACATAGCCTCTTTGAAATTACAATAATTGACATGCATGCTCTCAGATGCCATCTTCAGGTGTGAAGTGCAATTTTTCTACGGTCGGGGTTCCGATGCTATAACTCTTTTATATTGCATGTTTTTGGGGGGGCGTTGTCCTTATCTAAGTTGGTGTGTGCACAGGTAAAAGGAGCTGGTTTGTTTTTGCGCCACATACAGTATGTGTGCGTTGACGTTAAAGATAATGTAAATGTCATCGTACATCTAATATCTTGCTATATTGTTGACCAGATGCGTTATAGTCCGCAACCAAGTCAGTTGCGGAAGCAGCTTTAGGATGCCATCTACTGTATGGAGCTGTAATGATGAGCTATACAGACAGTCCCATTATAATGTGTTTGGAAGAGAGGGCAAACAGGTCACTCTACATTAAAAAAAAAAGGTAGTGCCAAAAATATCTGTGGCAGTTCAAATGATGTAATTAAAAGCACAGTGCTAACACAGGATGTCTACTAAATATTATGCACCATTAAAGTACATTGCAGAATGCATTTTGAAGCCAATATCCAAATGCAAAATTATTACATTATGTTGCTGTAGGAAGATTAGTCAACAGCAAATCCCGGGATTACAATAAAGTTAAGCATTGTCTGAGGCAACCCATTTTCATTCATTCATTTTCTATACCGCTTATCCTCATTAGGGTCGCGGGTATGGTGGAGCCTATCCCAGCTGACTTTGGGCGAGAGGCGGGGTACACCCTGGACTGGTCGCCAGTCAATCGCAGGGCACATATAGACAAACAAACATTCACACTCACATTCATACCGATGGACAATTTAGAGTCGCCAATTAACCTAACATGCATGTTTTTGGAATGTGGGAGGAAACCGGAGTACCCGGAGAAAACCCACACACGCACGGGGAGAACATGCAAACTCCACACAGAGATGCCCAACGGAGATTCAAACCCTAAACCTCCTGACTGTGAGGCCAACGTGCTACCCAGTCATCCACCGTGCGGCCCAAATCCAAACTACTAAAAGCAGGTGGCCACAAATGTTACCAGCGTTTGTGAAAACCCTTGGGAGGAAACTGTATTTTTTTTTCTCCCCCAAATGTGCCCACCTTCCCCGCAGTGGAAATAGTGGTCTTGCTAACAGTAATCAGAATGGCATGGAGACCCTGTTATTACTGCGTCATAGACACAATTAAATGCTGATTCAGAGATGAAGACATGGGACGGAGAAAATGTATGCGAGTTCTCAGCGCAAGTTAGTATCATGGAGGATGACTCAAGGCTAATGTTGGCACTAATGGAATTGAGGCTTTTTCAAATGCTAATGTTCTGAAAAAAGATCAAGAAACGGAGGGAGAAGTCTCCAAAACCTTGCTTTCTTGGTTACACATTGCAAAAGCTAATCTATTGGAAGTAACCACGCATGTTCACAATTAACATAGACTATTTGAAGTGTTGCATGGCTAAAACTACCAACTTTAATGCATCTGCTCTTATGTAGTACATTAGCCATGAATGTTTGCATGCAACTCTACATTGTGTGTGAGGTGTACACAGTAATATTGTGGAATCAATATACACATACAGTATTTCATGCAGCATGCTCAACCAATGTTATGCATGTTAATATATGCTTCATGCATTGATTGGATTTATTAATTTATTCAAAATTATTCTGCCCCTTTTGTACTGATGTAGGGACCCTATGAAATCAGTTGAGTTATTTTCCATTTACATTTTTTAGAATTCTTTTTATTTTTTACATTTTACACTTTTTTTTTTACCAGCATTGAGTGTGTGCTCTTGGGTTAGTGAATAAAATCTCCGTTATTTAAAAATCCTTACATTTAGTAATGCAATACATCAATGGACAATTTAGCCCGGTAATCAAGAAACAGATGTAGCTTGGCTAGCTTTTCTAATGGGATGTCAGCCTCGGCACACATTGCTACAACATTTTCAACAATGTGCAACAATGCTTGTGCTTGTGATTAAGGAAGATGCAGTCGCCCATCCAATTGCAACTGCATATGTAACATATTGTTAATTAAAGACTTATATTATTTACACAGTTGGCAAACAGCGCTCTTATTCTGAATGTGGAAGTGTATTTTCTGTTTTGAGAATTTCAATTGGCAAATGTCTGTTGAAGGTCTAAGACGAGCTGTGTGCAAGAAAAAACATGCTTCTCGTTTTTTTTCACTCAGAACCCGCGCGTCGACATCGGGCATTGTAAAACGCAACGCGGTGAAAATATACTCATCCAGCCCGAGTCGCGCACACACATCCACACTAGCATACTAAACTAAACTAACCCCGCTAGTTTCCTTTAACGCTCCATCGGAGGAGGTTTCGCCAACTTTTGTCGGCCATTTTAACATATTTAGCTCGGGAAGGGGCAGTTTAGTGTTTATGAGAGTCCGTCACGATTGAGCCGTCCACCGGCCAAATACCAGCACAAACATTCCTTCTCCTCTCAGCATATCCTTCACATTATGTCAATTTCCACCAGATTCCGTTTTATTGGCAAACACCACGTTTCTCTTAGCACGCAAGTTAATTGTGTCTCACCAAACATTACAGTAACATTAGTGACCAAAAATAGGTATAATTATGCGACTAATAAACTGTATTCATCCATGAAACAGCATCATTTGTTAATTAATATATTTTTGCAAAGCCGTTATAGAGTGACGCTGCTAAGTTCTAAGCACAAAGTGGCCAGCGACGTGAGTCCAACTCTGTTTTTAAAACATTTTTATGACAAAACACTCCTGTCAGCATGAAAGCTGAATATGATGCTAGCCAAATTCTACTGTACCTACAAATGTGCTTTGTAATTTGCCTTTGGTGCTCCAAATAGCATTGTGACATAATGACTTTCTCTGGTCTGAACATTTTGGTTTTATAATAAATAAAGAAAAAGATCAGTGCAGCAAACTGCAGCACTAATCCATGATGGGACCTTTGCTCCTGTCATTAGTAAGATATGTTGGAATGGAAAAGGGGATTTCAAGGCAAGATGACCTGTTTGGAACATCACATATAACTGACAATTAACTCTTATGTCCTTTCATCAACCATCAAACTGGTAGAAAAAAGCACTTCAGTTGCCAATGAATTCAAAGAAAAGAGTCATTTTTTGATTCATCCTTGCTCTCTTCTGATGATTGCTTCCGGAGAGGTAACCGAGCCAGGAAGATAGGAAAGTCTTAAATCCCCCCCCGAAGAAGAAGCGACACACTTTGATTCTTCAGAGAGGAGAAAGTGAAAGAGAGTTTGTCATTATCTTGTCCTGCAGCGCCTTAATTACATCCTCAATGTTCTCTTGGAGAGACACTCGACTGTACAGTCTTCTCTGTGTATATGCCACTCACTGGTCTCCACACGTGCACACGGGGCGCCTACACGCACATCCACGTGACAACAGATGTTCACAGTTTCTCCTTTGAAATGTTATTCACAGAGCAGTGTAAATATGCACAAATGATCACCAGTCCCCCCTCCTGCCCAAAGTCAGCTGGGATAGGCTCCAGCATTCCCCGCGACCCTAATGAGGATAAGCGGCATAAAAAATGGATGGATGGATCTTAAAATAAAGCCTGAAGCTCTGCCAGCTATCAACAGACACAGGAGCTCTGAATTTTACCATTTGGGTATTTTTCTTTTCAGCGGTTAGACCAGGGGTGGGCAAACTGCGGCCCGTGGGCAACATCAGGTCCGCAAAACGTCTTAATCCAGCCCACCGGGCATGTACAAATCCATTTTTATTAAACCTTTAAAATCAAAACTAGCTGGCAACATGACCTGCAGTGCTACTTCAGTTGCACAGGAAATGGTCAGATGCAATTTGTAGCTTGGACAACAAACAACACAACACACATGACACACAATGTAACCTACCTACTGCACTGTGTGGGCATACAAATAAATTTATACTCACAACACCCGTGCCAAAATTACACCCATGTACTGTATTTCCGCCGCCGGGCTTTCTGGGTGGCAACATTTTTGCTTGACATGTTGAGGTCGTCAGGGAAATAAACAAGGAGAGATGACGAAATACGCCTGATATACAGTGTTTTATCATTCATAGTTCACATTGTTGTTGCCTCAGGACTACCCAGCATGCCCTGCGGGCACTTGTAAGTAACAGTTTAAGTTGCATGTTATGTTTAGCGCTTAGTTCCGTAAAACCCACATAGTACCAGTAGTAGATATATGTGATACGTTAACTTGTTGTGGAGGTCTTGTGTTATGGAACACTATTGCGGGATGCCTGAGACTTGGTTGGTACCCTAGCTTGAAATAAGATGAATACCCCAAATCATTGAATGGTGGATGGTTCAATACAATACTAGAATACAGTTGTTTTCAAAAATGAATGAATGAATTGATGATCGCTTTTTTGTGGTTGACCATGCCCTATTTCTTCTTACAGTAGCGACACAAGACATTGATGAGACATTACTTTACGCTACTCTTCACACTGCATGTAGTCAACCATGGCATGTCCGACGTGACATAGTGAAAAAAAGTTATCCTCCCATTTTGTGTGGAAGTGGTAGGTTTTTGGCTTCTCACATGATCCTTCTTCCACACTCCACCCTTTTTGAAACCCTTTAACTTTAGAATAAATAATTTGGGGGCTAACTAGTTAGCTCGCTTGCATGCTATGCCTAAATCCTTCGCCGTCTCTTGTTTGCTCTATGAAAATATTCAAGTTATAACCTCAGCCAAGCGCAAGAACAGAGGTTATGTTTTTGCCTGTTTGTTTATCTGTTTGTTTGTCTGTTTGTGTAAATAACTTGAATGAATACATGGATTTGGATGACATTTCCAGGTATTATTGGAAATGGGTTATAGCACAATTTATTACATTTTCGGGGTGATCCGGATCATCGGGTGGATCCTACAAGTTCGACAAAATATCAAAGACTGCAAAAATGTAGGATTATTATTTTGGTGTGAATCAGAATACGAGGGCAACTATGGCGTTTGGCGGAGGACTGTCCTCTCCGAGTGCCTTTCTAGTTAATATTGAATCCTACTTTGTGAAAATTCACTTATCTCGTTCGGTTCTGGAACCAACTAACTCTACAAAATGAGGGAGGACTGTATCGCATTGGACCAGCCAGGAAACCACCTCCCGTGCTGTTAACAATAATGTTGGCTGCATTCAATTATTATACCAACTTAGCAGCACACTAATGTGATCAAATATTGTTTCTCTTCAGACAATAAAAAATATTTGTACTTTATAACTTTAGGGGCGGCCCTGGATCAACCAAAAATGTATTACTTTTAAGCTGTGTTCCCCCCAAAACAGCTGCATTGTTATTATTAAATTTTGTATTTACAGTTTTCTGAAGTAGTTTCCGTTAAACATGCCAGAGGGTCAGATTATCGCATATATATTTTGTCATTTTTATTGCAATAAATGCCAAAGGTCTGGTCTACAAGTCGCATGTGCATGCTTGTTCTGTGGAATGGCTGGTCTAAATCATCTTAGAGACGTTTTGCCGGAGGACAAATGTACATTTTCAAGTCTCTGAATCCTTTTTTTTTGTGGTTGAGTTCTTCTGGTTGCCTTTGAAACTCTGACTTGTGTTAAAAACAAGCAAAATGAATTGTTCCATTTGTATTGCTTTGATATCTTGGAACATTACAACTTTTTTTTCCATGGCGTGCTCTCATGGACACCTAGTCGGCCGCCGCTTGATGGTGTATTTATGAGAAGGAGCGTATATATGCTGTCTCACACCTGCCTGGGACACTCTCCTCCAGTGCTTGGACAGTACAGTATTTAAACCTGCTATCAAACAAAAGTTGAAGTGTGAATATGGGCGAGGTATCATTTTATTCAAATATTTTAAGTAAAATTTTGCCCCATCGATATTATTACCTAGTTATATAATTATAGAATTATGTTATGGTAGTGTATTTATTTATTCATTCACTTTTTATGGCGCTTGTCCTCCCAGGGGTCAGTCACGGGGGGATGCTAAAGCCTATTCCAGCCGACGTTGGGCGAGAGGCAAGGTCTGACTGGTCACCAGCCAATCACAGTGGAATAGATATACTTTCACGCGCACATACGTACCTATGGATACTTTAGCGCAGTACTCGTATTCGTTGAGGGCCACATTGAAGTTATGACTGCCCTCAGAGGGCCACTTGTAACTGTAAATAGGAATTAACCTCTCGTCCGAAGACAGATGGGATAGGCTCCAGCGTACCAATGACCCTAGTGTGGTGGAAAATGGATGGATGGGTAAATATGAATATTACCTCATGATATTATTACACAGTAGATAGTTTGCCTACAAATGAGGAGTGAAGTGTATGTCAAGGTGACAAGCATACATTCAAGTATTTATTTTTGGTAACAAAAATGCTGTCAATATCTTGTTCATCTCATGTAATATTAGTTCCATTAATATTAGTTATAAGTTCAGAAAAATTTTCTGTCAAAATGAAATAACAAAAACATTGAGAAAGAAAAAACTGAATTGCATTATTGACACATTATTCTCAGGCCTTTGCGGCCCACATAAAGTGGTGTGGTGGGCCACATCTGGCCCCCGGGCCTTGAGTTTTACACCTGTGCTTTAGAGTCTCCATTTAGAGAACCCAGTGGTTCTGAGTTTCTGAGTCATTTTCCCACTGGAGGACAGAAATGGTACCACCCCCATACTACTGATAAGATCTACTATCAGTCAGTGTTGTTGTCTAGGACCCGAAGGGCCTCTGCGTTGCTAAACCTCATATCGAAAAGAAGCCCAGGGAGGGAGTGTTCTCACCCAAAACAATATCTGCTGTCAAACCACGTAGATTAGTTAAGAGACAGACAGTCCACATGCTGTAGTACATGTCAGATCTTTTATTCATTCTTTTATTTCCTTGCAATCTTAATTTGAATTAAGACACGGCTCGCCAAAAACACAGCTAAAGCTCGCCCGACCGAGGCTAGTCCTCCTCATTTCAACTTTGTACCTGAAACGTGACAAAAAAAATATTCAAGGACAATATACTTCCATACTTTGTTACCATTTTGATGATTTTTCAGAATTACTTCCAGTTGTGTGTAAATGTCTGGTCATTACAGGGCACTTCATTGTGCCCGCCTAAGGCAAAGGCCACACGCTTGATTTGATCATTACTAAGGGTGTTGCATTTTCAAATGTTCATGCTGTGAATGTTGCCTTATCTGATCACTTTTGTGTTCGCTTTGACCCGAACCAGCAGTCGGGTCTGCAGTAGTTCAGGGAAGACTCATTAATGACACCCCAGGAACACAGTTTATGGCAAGAATTAGGTTCTAAAGTTGATGACCTGTTGATTTCTTATACATCAGTATTTGGATACATTGCTCCTTTTAAGGGTAAACTGGTTAAAAGTAGGCAATTTGCACTATGGTCTGTCACGGCACAGGAAAGTGAGTGCCGGAGGGACGAACGGAAATGACGCAAGTCAAAAAGCTCAAGGTTCATTTTGAGATTTACAAAAAAAAGCTACATGTTATCAACCAAACCTTGCGTAGAACAACGCAAGAGAGAGATATTTTTTCTGAAATCATCACCAACTGTAGTAATAACTCTCGTGTACAGACTAACTAACTAACAGATTAACAAACCCTCCTGTTTCACTGCCCTTTATTTCTACATCTAAGTGCAAGAAGTTTGCAATATCCTTTCATGAACCCCTATTGTTCAATCTGTACATGCACAGCTGCAATGTGTCCAACCACAACTATGCAGATGACTTGTCACTGACAGCAGGTAAAGGTCCTGCAGGTGTAATTTGGCATCGCATCAAACAGATGAGGGTGTGGATGCAAAACTATTTTCTCCAGCTAAACACAAAACTGAAATCATTGTCTTTGGCCCAAAGACAAAGATAAAGTGTTATTAGTCACCTTGGGGCTCTTTCTTTAAAACCTAATCATCATCCTAAAAAGCTGGAGGTAATAATGGACTCAGACCAGAACTTTAACAGCCACATTAAATCAATAACATCAGCAATTTTTAACATCAGTTGACGCTGCACCGATCCATCTGTCGACCTCATGCGCCAACCTTCCCTCACTTGTGAACAAGAACCCGAGATACTTGAACTCCTCCACCTGAGGCAAGACCTCACTCCCAACCCGGAGGGTTCAGTCCACCTGTTTCTGAATGAGAACCATGGCCTCGGATTTGGAGGTGCTGAGTCTCATCCCAGAAGCTTCACACTCAGCTGCAAACCGCTCCAGTAAACGCTGAAGGTCACACCCTGATGAGGCCATAAGGACCACATCGTCTGCAAATAGCAGACACGAGATCCTAAGGTCGCCAAGCTGGACTCCCTCAACGCCTTGACTGCGCCTAGAAATTCTGTCCATGAAGATTATGAACAGAATCGGTGAGAAAGGGCAACCTTGGCGGAGGCCAAAGTTCACCGGAAACAAGCTCGACTTACTGCTGGCAATGCGAACCAGGCTCCTGCTTCGATTGTACAAGGACCGAATGGCACGTAGTAGCGGGCCACCAATCCCGTACTCCTGGAGCACCCCCCACAGGACACCACGAGGGACACGGTCGAATGCCTTTTCCAGGTCTACAAAGCACATGTAGACCGGTTGGGCAAACTCCCACATACCCTCCAGTACCCTTGTAAGGGTGTAGAGCTGGTCCAGTGTTCCGCGACCGGGACGAAAACCACATTGCAGCTCCAGTAACCGAGGTTCAACTAAAGGTCGTGCCCTTCTCTCCAGCACCCTGGAGTAGACATTTCCAGGAAGGCTGAGGAGTGTGATCCCCCTATAGTTGGAACACACCCTCCGGTCATCCTTTTTAAAAATGGGGACCACCACCCCGGTCTGCCAGTCCAGAGGTACTGTTCCCCATTTTAAAACATATAAAATCGTATTCCGTTTTGATTTAAAAAAATCAAACACATTAATGCATTAAACACAATATTTATGCCATAAAAATCTAATAATTAATTACATTTTGTTATGCACTGCTGCTAATTTAAAAACGTTATTTAATTAAAGTGTAAAGCAGGAGTCTTGAAACCTGCAGGTTTTCTTTTTAGCCGGTCACCAAAGAAGGTCATTTAATTGATGAGCTCCTTCCCTCAAACTGGAGGAGGTGTTGGTCTTTAAAAGCACCTGCTGTAGTGACCGGCTGGAAAGAAACCTGCAGGGTCTCGGCCCTCCATGGCACGAGTTTGACACCGCTGGTGTAAAACCTATTAATTGTACTACGGCTGCACTTTCAGGAACATATCATACTATCGCTAATTAGTTGGGAGACCTTAAAAACGATGTTGTACTTCACATCACATATGACGTATTAAATGCCTTTTTACATGAAATTATTTTGCATGACTACTACTACCGTAGTACACTTTATTCCACTTAGTGCTGAAAACAGTCATTGTGTAATTGCATAATTCAATACTACTTGCGTATCTTTATTTTGGAGTGCAACCAATCAGAGTCATTATTCATTCCCTTTGACATGCAGATGCGCTCCCAACTTGGTGCAAAAGTGATGGATTCAGCAAAACGCTTAATTGTTTTCCTCCGAGAGTTTCCTCTATTCTGTCAAGTTTCTCTAAAGACATAAATGCACCAAAATAACTTCTGTAGGCACAAAAAGAAAAAGAACAATATGACCACAGAACATACAGTATTGTAGGCAATTCATGTTCATACTGTCCATTTAATATTAGTGCATCCCCATGTTATAATTGTGTTTTTATTTGGGTAGTCTTTCTTGCATGCTTTTGTGTGCTGCTGTGCTATTTCATTCCAAACACTGAGGAAAAGAATCAAGCAGGTCATACATTCATTCATTCATACAACTATTCTTCCAATGCTGTGCCATTGACACTGGCATTATAGCGATCGTATGTACATTATAGCCATCTAGTTTTTCTTATTTACTAGGGATTGTGCAAAACTATGACAGGAACAACATCAAATTTAAAGCACTAATGAATACAAAACTACCATCCACCCGTAGTTTGTTCTTCAGAGAAGTTGCGTACCACAAATATGCACATTAGTGTCACGATCTGAGTTTTGTATTCGGGACAGTTTTGGTTTTCGTTCTAGTTGGTTTTCCTGTGTTAGTTTCCTAGTTTTCACATGTTTTCCTTGCCTTCTAGTTTTTTCTCCTTTGTTAATTAACGCAACATAACAATTAGCACTCAATAAGGTCATCAGATCTTACCTTTATGCACTCCAATATAGTATCAGCATGTGGGAGCAAATACGCGGTGAAACAAAAAGGGTAACAATACAGCATAGTAGTCCTGCAGCGTGTGAAACAAAGAAGCTGTGTTCAAGGACCGTCAAACAGTAGGAAACATGAAAAACATGGACAAATTGGGGATTTCTAACTTTATTATTTTTGAATAAAATAGCCCATATTTTCAATATTGATATTATTTTACATAAAATTTGATGTAGTTATCATAGTTGCATATTGAATCTTTTACCACAAAGATATTTACTTATAGATAAAAACATATTTTAGACTTAGACAGATAGTTACAATAGATCAATTGTAGAAGAAAAAAAATGCAATACAACAAAAATAAAACAATTGTATTATCTATATAGAATTTATATATTATAATATATAGATATATTAGATAGATATATTAAGTACAATACAATAAAGTAAAAATAATATGATATAAACAATACTAGCATATTTACAAATAGTGTGTAAAAATACTTTACTACAAAAAAAGTACCTGCGATTAATTATGAGTTAACTATGGACAAACTGCAATTAATTGCGACCAAATATTTTAATCGATTGACAGCCCTAATTGTTAAATTTTTACTAATTTAATTCCTATGTTTTTTTTTTTAATTACTAAGTGTAAAGCCTATTACAGTATTTCTACTACAGCTGCCCATTCAGGAACATATCATACTATCTCTAATTAGTGTTGTACATCACATAACTGTTAAATGTGTTTAACATGAAACTACATTGCAGGACTACTACAGTACTACACTTTACTCCACTTACTGCTGAGCACAGTCATTGTCATTAAGGGATTGCCCGTCATAGCTATGAAGTCCACTACCTCAAATAGTCTTGACCTTCTCAGACTGACATTCATTCCATAGGTGTGTGAAAAGACTGCTGTGCGCGTGTGAGAAAGAATAGATTGTTCTGTGATATGACAAACAAAGGGACAAAGACCAACGTCATGGCAATAGCTACATATGAACCTCAGGCTGACAGAGACATTCGCTTCATGTGTGTGAATGGACAGACAATTGTGCAAAGCGACAAACAGACATTGGGGTGGCATGCACTTGCCCTGACTGCTGCCAACCAGTGCTATGCCACCAGAAGACTACTTATAAAACCGGATCTGTGTGCACCCCTTGTCCTTTATTTGTAGCTAATTCTCTTGCCCTCAAGATGACAAGTTATAGAAAAAAAAGATCAATATGATCGTCTGTCTGTGACCTGCTCTGCTCACAGAGACTGGCATTCATAAGGCGAGACGCGAATAAAGATGCCAGTGTAGCATAAGCGCATCACACATACAGTTTTTAGCTGCGTCATGGTCACCTGAGCTCATGAAAAGGTCAACAAAACAGGATACTTCCATAAAGGCACATTTCTCCTTCCCTTATTGTCCTGCACCAGCAGAGGGAGACCAGCACGGTGGAATGACCACCTTCACGCACTCTATCACTCAAAACCCCACAGAACATGCTTCTTTATTTTCATTTCACCACCGCACCACCACACCCACCCCGCTCCTGTTTCATATTCATGCAGCTCAGCACAAACACCGACGTCTCTTGAGCATCTCTGCTAGGAGTAGAGTCTGGGTCGGAATGCATTTTGGTTAATGAGTGTGCCGCAGAATCACCGATATGTGCTCTGTCACTGTCAAGACTCCAAATGGACTTCAGTTTGGATGACAAATTGACTTCTTTTTTAAATGTAAAGGAGTTGTCTTCTCTGTGACACGCTACCACCCTGCACAATGCAAACAATCCACAAAGCCGGGAACACAAATACACTTCATTAGCTGCAAGCAGAGAACGTAAAACAGCTTGGGCACACTATAGACATGGTGAATATTATAGCTGTTGGCGGACTACATTGTACTGTGCACCATCATTGTAGTAAAATACAGGCATAATTAGTTCATAATAAATAATGACGAGCCTAGTGGTTAGTATGTTGGCCACACTGTCATCACACAGTCCTCCCCCACATTGCAAACATGTGCATATTGGAGTAGTCCAGAGCTTCTCAAATAGTGTTGCGGGCCCCCCTGGGGGTGGGGTGGAGTGGCGGTGTGGGTGATTGGACGTGAGAGGCAGGCAGGACTTTCAGTTTTAGTGCAGACCTGCCAACATGTAGCAATTTGTCATACTCATCATGCAGTTGGACTCCTAAATACGCTTGTATGCTTCACTGCTCTCCATTTGGTTGCATTTTGCTGGTTTCAGTTTTGAGTTCATTCTGTAGAAGGCAAGGCGAGGCAAGTTTAGTTGTAGAGCACGATTCGGAAAAGGGTAAAATAACTTCATTCCATAAAAACATAAAATCGTTCTAAACTATTTCATAAAACTCCACAAATCATTCCATAAAAGAAAGAAATTTGAAGTGCAGAGTGCAGGTAAAATACCTTCAGTTGTCAGATGCAATGCTTTTTAGATGTTAAAAATTGCTGATGTTATTGATTTAATGTGGCTGTTAAAGTTCTGGTCTGAGTCCGTTATTACCTCCAGCTTTCTAGGATGATGATTAGGTTTTAAAGAAAGAGTCCCAAGGTGACTAATAACACTTTATCTTTGTCTTTGGGCCAAAGACAATGATTTCAGTTTTGTGTTTAGCTGGAGAAAATAGTTTTGCATCCACACCCTCATCTGTTTGATGCGATGACAAATTACACCTGCAGGACCTTTACCTGCTGTCAGTGACAAGTCATCTGCATAGTTGTGGTTGGACACATTGCAGCTGTGCATGTACAGATTGAACAATAGGGGTCCTACAATTGACCCCTGGGGAACACCACAGGTCATAGCCATAGCTGAGACACAGTTACCAATTCCAACAAAGTCCTCCAAATAGGACTTGAAGCAGTTTAGAGCAGTACCAGAGTTTACCTCCCACTTTTTTAATCTCTGCAATAAGATCACATGGTCAACGGTGTCAAAGGCAGTGCTCAAGTCTAACAGAACTAAAACTGAGACTTTGCCTGCATCTAAATAGTTATTTGTGTTGTGGAAATGATTGATACCTTGAATGCGGTAATGCGGTCGCTGTACCGGACCGTCGTGGTGAAGAGAGAGCTGAGCCGGAAGGCAAAGCTCTCTGTTTACCGATCGATCTACGTTCCCACCCTCACCTATGGTCATGAGTTATGGATCATGACCGAAAGAACGAGATCGCAGATATAAGCGGCGGAAATGAGTTTCCTTCGTAGGGTGGCTGGACTCACCCTAAGAGATAGGATGAGGAGCTCGGCCATCCGGGAGGAGCTCAGAGTAGAGCCGCTGCTCCTACACATCGAGAGGAGCCAGTTGAGGTGGCTCGGGCATCTAGTCCGGATGCCTCCCGGGCACCTACCTGGTGAGGTGTTTCGGGCATGCCCAGCCGGGAGAAGGCCCCGGGGAAGACCTAGGACACGCTAGAGGGACTATGTCTCACAGCTGGCCTGGGAACGCCTTAGTGTCCTCCGGTGGAGCTGGAAGAGGTTGCCGAAGACCGGGAAGTCCGGACTTTAAAGGAATGGAATGTTTTAAAATCAAAATCTGCATATTTTTCTTTATGGCAGTTGACAAACTGTACAAACTCCAAACCTGCTTACGAAATGTCACAGAAAGATGGTTCCTTGGTTTCTTGAGCCTTTTCCGGCTTTCCCTGCTTTTCTCCCAGCTCTTGCTTCTGTTTGGACGTCTATCACGATGATTCCGTGCAGACGTCACACTAAACATGGACATATGGAGCTACCATCTCTGTAGTCGCATTTATCTGACGTGAAAGCTTTATCTTGGGCGTGTCTTGGATGAATTTCAGATATAAGGTGATGAACAATATTACACATCTATGTACAGTATAATGCTGGGGTGTCCAAACTTCATCCCCCGAGGGCCGCATACTGAAAAAATTATAATTTAGATATTTTACATGTAAACCAACCAAACTTTGTGTTACTGGTGACCAAGTGTATTACCAGTACAGTAGTCCCTCGCCACATCGCGGTTAAAGTTTGCAGCTTCACTCGATCATGATTTTTTTAAAAATATATTATTTAAAAAATCATTGTTTGTGGTTGAAAATGGCCTATTATTAGTTTTAATATGTGCATATTTAAGCAAATTGTACATATTTGTTGCCTAAGTGAAGCATTTTCAAGCATAAAAAGGGCTACGTGAACTAAGTATAAGCCGTCAGGAAGACTGAAACTGTGAATGTGGATTTACACAATGTTTGGTGAGATACAAAAGCCAGACTCGATTGGTTTTATTGCAGATACAACTATTTTACAACAGGCACTATAATATAACATAAAAATCATAGTAATAACACAGGCTACTGTTGTTGTAACAAGTTAAAGTTAAAAGTTAAAACTCAATTCTGAACCACCGACGTCACTTCCTGTCCCCCACACATTTGCCGTGATGACAAACATGACTTTTAATTATGTCTCTAAAAAATGTCTTCTTCTCTCTTTACTACGTCTACTACAGTATATTGGGTGATAGTAGAGCTAAGGGGACCATACGAGTATGAACAATGTTAAACGCATTTAGTTATTCAGTTTTTTTTTTACACCCCGACTACAGGCATATTTCATTTACACAGAAATAATAAATGAGGGATTACTTTTCCCCCCACACGTTCTCCTAACACAATTAATTTATTCCCATAATATTTTCACTTATTCTTTGTTTTGTTTGTTTTATTTATTTCTCATTATATTACAACTTTTAAATAATGTTTTTTTCTCAATTTCCCACCTCATAATTTTCCGATTTTATTCATGTAACATTATGACTTTATTCTCCTAATACTTTGACATTTTTCTCATAAAATAACTGGTCATTTTCTAAATTTTTACCTCTGTATTTGATTTTTTTTGGTTGTTTTCTTGTTTGTGTAATGTTGTATTGCTCACTTACACTGCCTTATTAGAGTTATTAGAGTAGAGCAATATGATGTCTTCTTCTTATTGCAGAAAAGTGCAATCCAAATCATAAAGTTAAACTTGGAGAACACACTGATAGTTTATTTATCAAGTCAGGGTTGTTGAAGATAAACAATGAGCTGTAGAGATATTTATAGATTTAAAGAAATGTATAAACGCAGAAAAAAAGCTAAGTGTGTACTTGAAACTGACACTGGACGTCAACAATCTATTGTAATTGGTGATTTGAATGGGTTATATTATCCTTGTATTTATTGTTTTGTTTTGCTATAATCAAAGTGTTGATGGTGAAGGCTTTTGAAGGTCGATTGTATGTGATGAAGACCATCTTGTCTTTTTTTGTTGGTTTGTTTGTTTGTTTAAGAAGGGGGCAGGCAAATATAAGAATTATTTTTTCCTATTGCTCTTTTCCAGTGATGAAGGTGTGGGTCTGGTAATGTAAAGGGTACAAATCCTGCTGTTAACTTCATGAATAGATTAAATCTCACATCTCACACAAAAAAAAATCTCTTTCATTGTCGAGGGCCAATTAAAAAAACAGCCGCAGGGCGCAAATAGACCCCCGACTTTGCGTTGAGCACGTAAAGCTGCAGGTGTGAGGCCTCAAGAGACCTATAGGAAGAGGAATGAAATGGAAGGTACCCGGTACTGCTAACTGCATTCATAGAGGTATGCTTTATGGCTGTATTATTTCATTAGCAAGGTGGCAGGTGGCAATTGTGTTCCGCTCTCTCACGGGAACAGCTTGACACAACCGGATTCAAGTGACCTCCATCAATGCTTTCTCCGTTACTGCATCGATCCATCCCGGCACGTCACAGAGTCCTGCACTAGCAACTCCAAAGAGGAAGATAATTATGTGCACAATCCTACACCGTGGGAGATTCCCACCACGTCTTTTTCCCCATGTTAATTACATCCTCTGCACCCTTTACCGGGATCGAGGGCTGCTACTTTTGTGTGAATTGTAGCTTTGAATTGAAAAAAAGGGAGATTTTTGTCTGCCGCTGCTTTAATATGTCTGGAGATTAAAATGAGATGTCGGATATCAGTCAGGCCCTGACAGCCCACACTGCCCTCAAAAAGCTTTAAAGTGATTTTTCCGACATGACAAACAGGAAAAAGTAAAAAAGGTTCAAAAATATTTTATTATCAGCCTTTATGCGTTAATCTCTGGGCAAAGTAACAAGCAAACGGGCCAGCAATGCTTTGTTTTGCCTCGTTTATTCTCAAATTCTGTCAAAAAAAATTCCGAAGTCCATTTTTTTCCCAGTTTTAATTTTCTAGAATTCTGTTTTTTACATCTTACACTTATTCTTACCAGCATAGTGTGTGATTTTTGCTCAAATCCGAATCCTTCTAGTTAAAATCCGAACATATCTAGTTATGTATGTCGTTTTTCGTCCTTGTCTGATTTTTATTGTATTAATGAACTTTCTGTAAATGATGTCCATAAAAGATCAGAAGTTGTCCGATTGTGGACTCGACCACACAGAAGCTCACTTTTATGCTGTCATCGGAATTAAAAAAAAAGATGGAAAGTGTGGTTTGCAGTAATGCATATGATGAACGACTTCACAGACGTGGTTGAAGGGTGTCATACAAGCACGCTGTTCATGGAGAGCATGTGATGGCGGGATGGTGGTCCCTGACTTGAACTTACTTAAGGTCTTCACAGCAAGCTGCACTGAAAGACCTCACTTGTTGGCAATGGGAAATATGCAGGCGGCATCCACTCAATTGAAATTCCTCAGTGGGCACTGCCCTGGAGGGGAATGGAGACGTCTTTTTCATTTCTCTTGGCTCTGCTGCGATGGGAAAATGCCTTAAATGAAGCCTATTTAGCATTCAATAGCTGCAATATTCTCCTAATATCCATCTATTATTTCCCTCCACTGCCATGGACTTGTCACTGTCACAGCCCAAAAGCGACAAGCAGGGCAAACGTTAGTCAATAAAACCATAAGTGAGATAATAACGGCTCTGACGGATCACACTATTTATCCGCCAGTTGTCCTATCCAGTGCTCTTCATCTCTCCTTGATCCTCTGTCTGTTGTCATTTATTTCCACCTGCGTTAAAACTGTATTAAAAAATGTAAACCATTTGCTGTGGAAAGAGAACACGCCGTTAATCGGAGAGGATGTGTGAACAGTAGAACAGCTTCATTTTTGGACTTCATTGCACGTTCAAGCAGAAAGGAAAATGTGTCTTTGACCACACGGCCGTTTATTATGACGTGCGTTCCACAACACAGCAGCAACAGAACCATTGTTGTAATTGTGTTAAGGAGCAGACTTCTTAGCCAAGATGGTGTTGAGTGCATTGTCAACAAGTTCATCACGCATGAGTGTCACACCAACAGTAGAGGTAGCAACATTTTAAAGCGTATGCAGAGGTAGACAAAGCTGTTGGATGTTAAACAATCATTACACTTACAATGCAGCGTGTATAGAATAGGAGATTTATATATTTCATACACTGATTTGGTCCCAATGATTGCCAATTTAACCTCACGTGTTGGACATATTCTTATATAACTACAGTATATTAGGCCATATTTTTTTATGTATGGGCAGCAGTGGCTCTGGAGGTAGAGCAGGTCGTCCGGAAAGTCGGCTGCTTCCTCTACCTAGTCACCTGGTTAGATTAAGTATATTTGGGTATCGGGGTGATTTACAACATAGCCAAGCTAATATACAACAGAATAAACAAAGTACAAAATCATATACCTGAAGTATCAAAAGTATCACTATTTTGATTTCAGAATCGACTTTAGCACATGAAGAGCTGGTATTGGCGATATCGACATTTCAGTATCGACCCGCACATTACTAGCATGCTCCCCTTAACGCGTTTGAGGCAATTTCAAGGAATTATGCCACAGCAGTCAATATTTTCTCAACCAAATGATTCCTTGTAGAAGTGTAAGAGAGAGAGTGCTGAGACATTGCCCAGAGCTGCTTCAGTAACATCTTATAAAAAACGTTTTCGGATGGGATAAAACTTTTGCCTACATCGGTGAGTACCTTTATCCAAGTTTTGCAGGGTATACCATGCATTTTTATGATTGCGTGTACCTCAGTGAGAACCTTTAAAGTCTCAGTAAGCACGGCAATGCACACTTTTCCCTGACGTATATGTCAGATATACGCAACCGCATCGCACAATTCATATCCAATTTATGTCCAATTTACATCCACATATAAATGAGTCGCATCGGAAAAAATCGGAACTGTGCTGTTCACACCCTGACATGAAAAAATCAGATACAGCACAGCAGATACAGAAATGGGAATTGACCTGCAGTGTGAAGATAGCCTATGAATCTTTGGTTGCGGCCGGAGAGGGCGTAGGCGTGAATTGGCAGCCATGTTTTGGTTAGCTGTGGCTACAGATGTACTTTACCACCACCGGGGCGTGACAGAGGAGTGAATGAATAATGGGTTCAATGTGAAACACTTTGGCTACCTTGAAACGCAAATCTACATTATTATGTATTTCCATATGTACTGTATATTACTCATGACCTATTAAAAATAAATACATATATATATAAAATATTTTTTTTTAATGGAATGGAGACTTTTTGGTACCTTTGATTAAAAAGTATCAAAGTGGGAAAACATGAGCATTATTAAAGTTATAAGTTGATGCGTGTTTTGTTATTACACGCACTAAAATCTTTGGCCGCATATGCGCTTAAAGACAAAATGTACAGCAGTTACATGACACACTGCCTAATTAATAATTCATATGAATAATGCATAATTGATGTTGTATTGAGAAACTTTGCAAAAAGCCCAGTAGCGTCTTTGCAGAGCTTTTTAAACTTGTTAACTTGCATAAGCTACAACACAGCAGACATGAATGTATCACAACAAACACAAACTCAAAGGCCCTTTGCCAAGACATTGAGTTGTTGAGCTTTATGATCAAGAAAAGTGCTGATAGCGTTATAGCAACCCAATAAACTTTACCCTGTGGCCCATTTAGGGCCCTAACCTCTAGTATCTGGCTTTGTTTTCAACAGAGAGTTTATGATATCAATCCCAAAGATAACCTCCCAATGTTTTTCTCTTCAGCCCGAGCTGTCCGGAGCTGCCATCCTCCACCAGACCAGAAGGGATCAAGTAGTGGACGCGTGCCGAGTCTATAGCGCATCTAGTCGTAAGCGGAGGGTCCTCACGCCAGGAGACCTTAAACATTTGGTGGTAGATGAGGACCATGAGCTCATCTACTGCTACGTCCCCAAAGTGGCCTGTACCAACTGGAAACGTGTCATGATGGTGCTCACGGGTCGGGGTAAATACAGGTGGGTCCTAGATCGACACTGGAAGAACTGTAGCGTCTCTGAAGTACTGGGTTTCTACCCTTACCACCAGTCAGAGATGTTGCTGCACAGCCTCCCTTTGGGGCTCTGCAAAGGTTGAATTGAGGCAACTGGAGAGGCTTCGTCCTTTCAACATTTTTAGATGTTAAGCTCCGGAGGTGGTGATAACAGAGACGATGTTGTGTTCAATGGCTGCTGAATGACCGACAATATCTGGGGGTGAAAAGTCTGGACATTGTTAAAAGCAGATGATACAGTATATCACACAAACCCACCTCCTTTGTTCTGAGGCCTTTCTAGTTTGGCATAGACACCTTTTTCTAATCAACAGTCTTCCCCATCCAGAATTTGGACATTTTTGTTCACCCACCAGATACATTGGAAAACTCCCCACTTAAAAAAAAAGACAACTGAAGTAGCCGTTTGGATTAGAGAAGTCCAGTCCAGTCGACCCGGATGACTGAGATTCTACACATTCCTGTGTTTTCCTCGTGCCTGTGTGGGGTTCCTTCGGAGTCCTTCCGTCCCTTGGTCCAATTTCACAAGGCTGCATTTTGTTTGTAGTTAACATGTAATTAATCACAATTAATCACGGATACAAAAGGATTTTATTTATCATAAGTGTACCATTGAAAGTTTTTAATACAGTAATCATCATGAGACTGGCTAATATGTTTGCTTTATGTACATTTTTTGCAAAAATAAACATTCTGTTTTTGGAAATCACCCCCAAATGGGCCTCATTGTATAAAAAACAAACCCAATGTAGAACACGTAGACATTGGTGAGGTAAACTGTCCATCACTCAAATATTTTTCTCTTCAAGTAAACGACCTGACAAAATATAATTGTGGCTAACACTACAAATAAAAGGTTAACTTTTTCAAGTCTGGCGACTTCAACGACGTGGAAAGATGACACCGCGGGCAGTTCGAGCACAAACACTAAAAATGATAATAATAAATTCCCTCGCGTGCCGTTACTGCTGTGTGCTCTCTCTCACTTCCACCTTTGACCTCAGATACCAAGGTGACATAGGCCCACAAATAGCTGTTTTTGGCTACGCCTGCTGGTAACTAGCAGCTTGTAACTCAAATTACAGAGATGGGACACATTTCAAGATGGGAACTCGTATGCCAACGTGCTGCTGTACAAATGCCGATTTAAAATACCCGCAGATCTCCAGAACATTCTTTACCTTCTTCACTTTCTCCAACTGAGGCCAGCAAGTGGCATTTGACCCACTCTGGTGACAACTCAACTCAAAAATAAGTTTGGATTTAAACCCTGGGCTTACCGTTCCAAACAGCCTTTTCTTTCACCATTTCTGTTCTACGCTGCGGGCCGAGGGAAATTGCACTTCAAAAACAAATATTGGCGTTAAAGGCAGTTTCTATCAACTGGTTTCTAATGCATCCATTTTGACAGCCCCAATTTCTTAACCTAATTTTGCTTCGTATCGCCCACAGCGACCCAATGGAAATCCCCTCCAATGAAGCCCATATCCCGTCCAACCTTAAGACGCTGAACCAGTACAGCATCGCCGAGATCAACCACCGCCTCAAGAACTACCTGAAGTTCCTCTTCGTCCGGGAGCCCTTCGAGAGGCTGGTGTCGGCATACCGTAACAAGTTCACCCTCAAGTACAACTCGTCCTTCCACAAGCGCTTTGGCACCCGCATTGTGCGCCGCTACCGCAAGAACGCCACGCAGGACGCCTTGCTCAGCGGCGCCGACGTCAAGTTCAAGGAGTTTGCCGAATACCTCGTCGATCCGGCCACTCAGCGCGACGGCCCGCTCAACGAGCACTGGCAGACTGTTTACCAGCTCTGCCACCCGTGTCACATCCACTACGACCTGGTGGGCAAGTACGAAACGCTGGAAGAGGACTCCAACTACATCCTGCGGCTGGCGGGCGTCAGCGAGTCTTTGCGCTTCCCGAGCTACGCCAAGTCCACCCGCACCACCGACGCCATGACGACGCAGTTTTTCGGCAACATCAGCACTCAGCAGCAGTTCCAACTCTACCAGCTTTACAAGCTGGACTTCCTCATGTTCAACTACTCCACTCCTAGCTACCTCCGGCTGGACTAATTTCAGGCCAGGACTCTTAAGGGGGTCCAAGGTTGAAACGGCGGTCATGGGGTTTGACTTTGATATCCAAGCAGAACGTGCATTTATTTGCACAGTAGAATGTCAAATCAGCTCATTTGTAGTAAACGCAAAGCGGAATGTTGAAGCAGGTCTTCAAGGTGTCTTCTCCCTAATCCCGACACGTTGCAAACAAATTAGCATTCTTGGCGTGCGTGACAGCGGCTAAGCTTCCCCAGATCAGTAGAGAAACACGCTAGAAGTCCCATCACATGCCCAAACCTCGTCCTGCTGCCTCTAAGGATGTGATGTCATAGCTGGTAACGCTTCCATTATGTAGGAAATTCTGTCAGTGGCCGGCCGTCTCACCAATGGATGGAAGTGCTAAGTGACACATTACAGGATGCCCATGAACGCATCGCGCCATCCAGCGGCTTGCAGGCTGTGCGGGTTTTCGGGACACTGGATCTCATGAACCCCACCCACGACCCACATGAACAAGAACCTTCTCTATGCTTTTATTTGGGTATTTTATTGTCTTCTGAAGCCTTGCTGCAAGACAGCAAGAATTATTTAAACTGCTTTGTCGAGGAAAGTATTTAATTTAGTTTTCTTGGGTGGAAATATGGTAAAGTTGGTACAATTTGTCCTAATACATTGGGGTCAACACCTGAACAGGCTGTGCTCATATCATTTTATCTGAATGCTGCGTCTCAAATGGAACACTGCCGTCAGTACACTTCAATAAGTATACTTCCGTACTTAGTTCCTGAGTGCGCAAATGTGCACTTCCGTACTTCCAGACTCTTCCCATTCTCCTCCTTCTCTTTTTATTGGTGAATGGCAACCACTCCACGGGGCATCAGCACTATTTGGATTGCCCGATCAAAATATTTGCCAGAAAATCTGCAATAGATATATAAGAAATATATAACAAGACCAAAGTGATTTGTGTTGCTGTGACTTGATTTGTTACGAAGTATGTCACCTCTTGGAGAAGTGAGAAGTTACTGGTGCAGGTGTTGTTTTGTCATTTATACGGTGGTACCTTGGCAAAAGTGTCCACAATCAATGATTGTTTTTAGATGCGAGCCGTCTCTCGTTTTGCTTCGAACTGCTAGCTAAAATGTAGACTAGGAGCTGCTAGTTACCGGCAGCGCCAAATGGAGCAATTTGGGGCGCTGGCTAATGACATGACACATAATGACTTTGGCACTAGCATTATAGCGGTCGTAAGTACAGTCTAGCCATCTGGTTCATCTTTAGTAGGGAGTGTGCAAAACTATGACAGGAGGAACATCAGATTTAAAGCACTAAATGACTTAGACAGACCTTACAAAGAAAACCGCTTAGTTACAGTTGTAGAAGAAAAAGATAAAACACTCTTAAATAAATAAAAAATGCAATGTAATATATATACCTTTAAATTATATTATCTATATAGATATGTTAGTCTAAATATTATATAATATAGATAGATGTATAAGTATTTAATGTATATGAATTTAATAATATTAAATGCAAATAATATAAGTAATAAAGAGAATATCAGATAAACAATATTAGCATATTTACAAATAGTGTGTAAAAATATGGCAACTACAAGTAAAGTACCTGCAATTAAATGTAATTATAAGTAAATATTTTAATCGATTGACACCTTTATATATTATATATCTAATACATATTATGTATATACATTTTTTTTTTTTTTTTTT